>JAFELO010000381.1:284204-314368 GCA_017140195.1 Eumaeus atala | reverse complement strand
TGTCGTTTACAAAGTTTACGTTTCTGGTAAATATATACGAATTAATAATTAATTCGTATAATTCAAATGTGGGATAAATATTAACGCACCTATATAATTACATTTAAATTATTATAATATTTTATTTATTTATTTCATGATGTACATATATAATTCCTTACTAGATTACATCATCGTATCGATACTAATGTAGTCAAGTTTATTTTGTTTGTGTGAACATGCTCATCTCAGGAACTACAACTCGGATTTAAAAAATCTTTTTGTATAGCTACATTCATTAGGAAGGTATACCACGACGCTGAACAATTGGACTGAAATTACGTGGGAGAAAACCTGGAGCGTTAAAAGAAACCTGTTGGTCACGATATTCCTTCTTCGCTAGCGGATAACACCGACTTGGAGTCTAGGTACTAATTTTCAATATCAAGTTGGGAACAGTGTAAAAAGGCAGAATAAAGACAAATTAAAATGTATAGGCTATGTTATCGCGTTACGTGCGGTTTGGGAATTCCTATTTCCTAAAGCAATGATGACAATGCATTATAAAATACTAAATTTGGTGAAGGGATCCGGTGTGTTTTGTGCTCCACGTTATGTCGTTTTTGTTCTCACCGAGCGCCCGTCAGATCTCTATCTACAATAGCTGGGAGTTGATAAAATACTTTTCTTTATAAATTTCTCTTTGTTCATGTTTTTACCGTTTATTGTTAATCGTTATTTTAAGTTTCATAATTGGTACGTCACTAGTGTAAGATTGATGCCAAGTGTCACGCTGACTTCTAACTTTTTTAATAGGATCCCCTCCTAAAGTAGTTGTTTTATAGCACATGTCGATTAGACTTAAAAATTCTCAGGCGAAAAGCTGTTAGAATAGTTCCGAATCTCCTCAGAATGACATTGTACAATAACTGACCGAGTGGCCGCCGCGTACCTACCTCTAGCAATAACAAATATGTTGGTATTTTTCAAAAGTAGCGTCGCCTACTTATAGGTAATTACTCAGGAGCAGGTAGTGCAAAGCTCCATTGTAGCGGAATAGCGTTCCTCTCGCTCTAATGACATCACCGTCAAGTGACAACTATGCGTTTCGTGCGGTTTGTGGTTATTCAGGCCCATTGGAGGGGAGGCACAATGGAGGGCAACGCATCTGCATGACAACAATAATGCGTATGTTCATGGGCGTCTGTAGTCGTCTAAAGACCTCGATGTCTCGTTTGCACCATAATATTGTACTGTAACTTTAAGCTCCATAATTTTCCACTTCACACCTGATGTGAATGCACACTGTGAACAGCTATGATTATACCTCAATAAACCAGGCTTGTACTGATGTTATTGTTTAAGCTATTTAGGGACTACCCATTCCTAGGAATGGGCAGTCCCTAAATAGCGCTGACTGCTCGCTCGACGTTCCTTCTTTCGCCACAATCTTACCGCCGCTGGTTAAATGTATTTTCTTTACCACGACATTCTCCCTACTCCTGAGCATTTCTTATAGTTTTTCCCGACAAACCTACTAATACCGTCCAAGTATATCATAAAACTTACACCTTAATCCCTCTATGCGGTCGGTAAAACCGCAATTTCTCATAATTTCCTAAGTCCCATTTCTCACGAGCGTAAATATAGTAGGAGACTTAATATGGTGTTATTATATACGCAAACAAGTCGTGGAAATGAGGTCCCGGGAGTTCCTCCCACTCCCACTGTAATAACAGGCTTGAGATCTCCCTGATGTCAAGCAACTGGGTTTACGAGCCTGGCCCTAGGGGCTAAATGTAGTCTATGCCACAATTACCATCTGTAAAATATACTGGCAATTTCAGACGATATACTGTTTACATGTAGCCTCAGTGGTCTAGTGGTCAGCGCTGCAGACTGCCACTCGGGTCAGCTAGTTTCAAACCCCGCTGTGTATGTAGTTTCAAACCCCGCTGTGTATGTAGTTTCAAACCCCACTGTGTATGTAGTTTTTTTTTCTAAACCCAGATTCGTATATTCGAAATCCAACTAATCTAAGATTAGACCAGGTTTCCCTGGGTTTTGGCTCCTCCCAGAAGGAAGCCGACGAGCGGGTAAGAGAGGAGGCTGCCGAGGCGGCCTCTCCCCGCCGACGACGAATGGGGGTACGAAAGAGGCGCTACCTGCAGCGCCTTCAGTAGTGCCCCTGTGTTCCGTGTCGGGCCGGGATGGGAACCCGGTCCACTTCATAAAGACACGGCGTCGTGGGGACTGTCATAGCGTAGCCGGACAGTCTCCGAGGAGGTGAAGTCTGGCAGGTTTAAAAACACAAGCCTTTCGCTAGTTTTTCTTAGATGAAACACGAACGTTTGCTTGTCCCCGTCGTATGTATGTGATCGCATGAGATGTAATTGTTACAAGTAGTTTGGACATGTAACATCATTTACCTCACTCGCATCTCGGCTGCATCGGGTTGTGTAATATTTTGTGCAATTTTGAGAGTATGTTAGACTTGTTCTTTTTCGTATGATTTAAAATTGAAATTTGTTTTTTTATTAGGTCAACGACCTATGCTGAAGCTGCTGTGTAGTGTGTCATCATTATATCAGCATCCGTCATTGTTTTAAATTGAGATCGGATCTAAACTCATTCGTGTCTCTGCGTTCGCAGCATTTAGTTCAACGCAACCGTTAGCTACCGACCGTTCACCAGGTGGGACCGGTCCGGGATGAATGCGGGAGATCGATCGTCTTGGCGTTCATTGAAAGAGGCCTATGTCCAGCAGTGGACCGATAAGGGCTGACGATGAACCATTAGTTAGTACAATAAACGTCACTGACCAGATAAACTGCTCTGTAACGAGCTTATGATGTCTAAGAGATATATATTAAAAATAGAAGAGGTTCTAAAACACTGCACACTGCACGCACACACGCACGCACAATAAATAGTAAAAAGTTTATGCGAGGTAGAATATCTACATTCTACAAGCTACTACACAGGTTGCAGTCTTCTAATTGTGATTAGCTACTAAAACATAAAATTAAGATTTTTAATGCTTACCATATGTAAACAATATATAATATGTTACATAGGTACATCAGATATAAAATGAATGCTGAAAGTTTCATCCATAAGTAAATCCAATCAGGAGATAGGAGGATTTGTAATACTATAATGTTGACTTCTCCCTCTTCAATTGCACCGGTAGCTATTACAGGATTGTCAAGGGTTTAAAGCCAAGGAGGAGCAGACAACCGTATAAATCCCAAATGCACAACGCGTAGGGGCCGTTATCTTGAGGGTAGTCCAAAGATATTCTGTCTTCCATCAGACCACAAGCCATTTGAATATTCCATTTTCAAAATAACGACTTATTTAGATTTTATAAAATTTTGACTTTCATTAAGAGATCCTATGATGTTTTTTTTTTACTTTTACTCTGGTGCGACTGTTTTGTGTCTGAACACCCACTGGTGACTATGTACAAGTGTCACATTAGTGTCTGCGGTGGCCCATGGGGTGAGAAGAAGGAAAAGATCTGCAAAATTTATGTGTGGATGCTTATGAGCGTCGGTAGTCATTAATTTTTGTGTGGATGTCTCATGCGCCGGTAGTTATCAATTTATGTGTGGATGTTTATGAGCGTCGGTAGTCATCAATTTATGTGAGGATGTTTATGAGCGTCAGTAGTCATCAATTTATGTGTGTATGTTTATGAGCGCCGGTAGTCATCAAAAGGCACCGATTCATTTGCCCCCTAGACTTTAAAAAAGTAGAATATATTCTGTATAGTTCCACACAGCCACACGGCCAGGTTCCACACAGAAGCGGTCGCCGGATTTCGGCCAGGAGCATTTATTAATACATACAAACAAGTTTGTAAATGAGTCTTCTGTCGCCCGCCGCCATTATGATATAAATGATGAGCTCAGCGCAACATCCGTCCGTGTTACATAATTCGATAGCCGCACGTAACACTACTTATGGCCTGTGGTTTCTATTGCATTTATATAACAACATTTCCTTAAGATTTGCACGAGTTTTATTCAATACAACTGAACTACTTAAGGGATTATGTCGCGGCGTAAAAATTAGATAACTGCCTAGGGACCGTGGTTGGACAGCAGCAAACGCTTTTATGTGCCGCCACCGGCCCTGGGTGTCGTCCAGTGGCGTGTAGGGCTCGCGGCACATTGTAGTGCCGAATACCCACAAAAACCACCGCGAATGCCATCAGTGCCGCCTTTGGTGAGTTGCCCGGAACACCAAACCATCAGGTCATTTTTTGCCTCTTATAAGAGGGGTGCGAAGAGCAGCCCCCTCTCGGTTTCCTCGGCAATTGGTTATACCTGGGTTCATCCTGGGCTACTGAGCCCCACCGCCATGACTAGGCTTGAACCACGGCGGGACCGTTTATCAACCTAAATTGACCTTTAAAGTTAGCTATTTAATGACCCTATATTTGGATAATTGTCGTCTAGTGGTAAGCATGTTCAGCCACAAGCGTTGGGTTTCGAATCCCATTTAAAGACGACACCAAAAGAGTCATTAGGATTCTTCCATTTCTATGAAAATTTCGGACTTAGGAAATTAGTGGTCCCGTGCCTCGGCGAGCTCGTTGAGCCGTCGGTCCTGCGCCCGATTGCTCTCCGGTAGTGTCCGCTTGCCATCCCTACGGAATAGAAGAATGGGAGACTAGAGAGTGCATTTGTGTCTGCGCACAAACTTGTGCAATATATTATTCCCTATACTCAATAGAGACAATTGGCCGATGTAGCCGAAATGCGGCTAAGATTAATTATGTTATTATTATAATTAAATATAAATTAATATTGTTATAATTAGGTCCTACGTTACGTATATCTTAAAATCATATTCCTTCTCACCTAGTTTTAAATCATTCATTTATAGCGGTTCCATATTAATTAATTTATATTGTAAATAACTCTAAAGCTTCGCATTCGTCGTACACAAGTGATTTAATATCGGATCTTCCGCCTACCACCCTTTTGTCTCATATTCTCACGGGCATACATTAAAGTGACCATAATTATTACCACAAAAGCTATTGTACAATATTGAGTGCTCTGCGCTCAATATGCCCATTAATTTTCCTATCAACCCGTCACTCACACACCATGCATAATGCATACATTACGAAGCATGTTATAATAGTAGGTAGGTACACGCATCCCAATAATATACATGTGAAAATAATTATGTCATTTCGATTATATATTCGTTAGGATTATCGTTTTCGAGTGGTGTATACTCTACATGTAGTAGGTATTCCTTCCATCAGGTCCCCTTAGCCATGTTATTCTCCATGAGCCACTCATTCACGTCAGGGCCGAGGCCATTTTGGTTACAGCGAGCGAGCTGCCCCCGACGTCAATCTCTGTCCCCGCCGTCTCATTGGCCATGATAATGTTAGATAAATTTGCTATTATAAGTATTCTCATACCGGGATTAACTATGGCGTTGTTTGAATATATGTAACAAAAATTGTTGTTAATAAAAAAAGTATCTTCACGCCTATTATTCCCGAAGAGGTAGGCAGATTTGTGCTAGTACATCCACAACTCGTAAGTCCAGTAGATATACTAGAACACCCACGATTAGCCAAGGTGCCGAGGCCCATGATGTCATAGGTGGCCAGCCTGTGGCCACTTCGGGCACATTCCAATACCGGACAATGTAATGCGTGCTCAGAATAATCTGAGAAACATTTAATAACAGCTGCCCGACCTGGTGATCGAATCCAGGACCCACGCGGCGATTTGTTGTTATTACTTATTAATAAACCCACACGCCGAGTTTCAAAACACAAACATTATAAAACGAAAAAAAAAAAGGTTTCAAATCAAAAATATCGGCTGCGCCCCCTGTGGGAAGAAGATAACGACTACTCGATTGCCCAATAGAAATGCTCGAGTAAGTGATTCTGATTACTACTAAATTTCAGTCTTCCTTTTAATCATAATAATTGTGTATGACTTAATAATAGGAGAGAAGGAAACTTCTCGAACACGTGAGTAATTGGCTGGCATTTACATTATTATAACCCGACGGCGCACGCCGTTTCCTGGGACATTCTCAACAGATGTATTAAGGCGAATTACTGGAGTCTGTTGCAAGAGCGCATTTGTATTATGTTTATTATTAAACTACGGAATGAATGTGAATAATATAAACTAAAGCCTTCCCCAGGAATCTCTCTTATCCATATGTGAAAACGGCATGAAAATCCGTACAGCAGATTTCGAGAAAATCGATCAAATACAGGCAGCCTCTTTGGGTACCCTAATATATTGTTTATAATAAAAAGAGATTTTTTTCTCCATAAATGTTTTTTATTCTTGGTGCATCATCTTGGTCATTCCTTTGAACAGCTTGCCAAAAAAAACAGCCTCGACCAGATTGATGAGACTGTGGTTTCACTCGCGTAACTCCGGTCCTACTAGTCGCAGCATTATGGTATATATTCCTGGAGCAATAGATTATTGGACACAAAAATATCTTTTCAATTTGGGCCAGCAGTTCCTGAGATTAGCGCGTTCAAACTGTCGAACGAACTCTTCAGCTTTATGTTATTAGAATGGATGTTTAGACATTAGGAAACCGTTTAGATTGTTACATTATTATTCACTATATTACAGCCACATCGGGCAAAATTAGAAGATTACGAGTTTGAAAATACGTAACGTTCCGTGTGATTTTCGGCGGAACCCCATCCTGCCAAAATTACATCAGTCACGCTGTCCCGATTTTAACGCACCAATAGTAGTCGCCACACCCTGGGAATAAAACTCTCCACCCAAGAAGTTTCGGTATTGTTGTAATAAAATGTCATTGTAATGTACATTATCATTTATTCACCAGTGCCGCTGAGTTTGTTTAGCCGATTCTTCTCGGATCAGGCTTGAACCAGTTGTAGTAAAATGTAAAAGAAACTGGAAAATCCCATATTGAATAAAATATTTTGATTCTGATTGTGACCTGACAGAATCACTCCAAACCAAATGTTATCATGTAATACTTACCACAAGGTACAAGTAACTACAAGGTGCAGTAACACTGCTCATTCTACTAATAATATTAGTGCGAAAGTTTGTAAGTCTCTTCGTTACCCTTTAACGCAATTGCTGAACGTATTTCGATAATATTTGACACTGCTATATATTACAATCTTGAACAACATCATTTTCAATTCCCGTACCATTCAGAAACTGGCAACCAAAGCATTTCTTTGGTTGCCAGTCTTTTCATTAGTGGAACCGCGTAGCAGCCGCTTTGCATAAGTTTATGTACTTGTTTGTTATAGATATAAATAGTTCACAAAGGGTATAGTAAAATTAATTTTCATACCGAAGAAATATGTCCCTGAGCCTTGGGACGGATTCTATGTGCGAAAGCCGCGCGACACAGCTAGTGTAGTATAAAAGTAACAGTATCATAAAGTGTGTTTTAGTTTGTCTGTAACTCCGTAACACCGTGCGAAGCACACGACAATGATGTAAGGAAGTCTGTTTTATCATTTTCGTTTTCATCTCGATAAGTATTTTGTTCTTCACACGCACACAAACACAATACGTGTACAGTCAACGTCAAAATTCAGACGTTCAAAGCATATTTTGTACACAGTATGTCCTGGTCATTTTAGTAACACGCGCGAGCTGCCCCCGACGCTAGAGTCGGAGGAAGAGGGTCTTCTCGCCGACTCTGGCTATGATAATTACAGTTAAATGGACAATTACAAACTCTCATATGGGGACGAATCTCACCCATCTGCGGGAGAGGGGGCATCGGTCTCTCTTTCGACCCCAAAACTAGTCCCGTCGCCCGGCGAGCAGTCATGATGAGCAATCCGATGGGGCTGTATTGAGCGTCTTTTCGCTTCCACAGCATAAATTCATTTAAAAAATAAAGCACTGTATCCATCCGTAATAGTAGCAAAATCCATCCACACCTGATTATTTATTGGAGATCGGAGATTTAGATTTTTCTTTTGCGTTAGGAGCATTATACAATTGAGAATGCGTCTACAATTTTTCTATAACTAAAATAACGGCTCGAAGTCGGTAAGATGCCGCTGTTAATCTGCTGTGCATGGGAGAACACGTTAAGAGGTCACCCACAACTTCTGCGCCTGAGAGAAATCTCCGGTCATCGTCATCGGAAGGGGAAAAGGATACTGCACTGGTATTTCAGCATACTTCTACAACAAAATTTGACCTGCAGAGTTTGCTAGCCAGCGCAAAGGAGGCCGCCTTAACTCCGCCTTAACCAGCTTAGATCTCACGATCACGTGTCATGACGACGCATGTCACAGTCATGTACAGGGAGGAAAAGTATCACAATGCTCCATGCGTTGGAAATTCGGATCTGTTGTTTTTGTTCTTGACTGTACATACACACGCATACAAGTTCAATGTCTATTCAATGCACAATTCAAACACACGTTAAACACGAAGTTTGAATTAGCGCATTCAGACAACGGCCACTTTCACCGGCTATTAAAATAGATATCAGTACGAAATGGATGGCGTGTTGTGACTGTCTATTAACTTCTCCTGCGTCTGGTCTTATCCGGTCAAGTTGCACTACCATCCCATAGGGATGTTGGAATTAGGAAAAAGATAGTGCCCTGGCTTCTGACCATACACGCCTTTTCTTTTTGAGATGCGGGGTAACGAAAATACGGGCCATCACCAGTCCTGAGTGGAGTCCAGTAGCGTGTGGGGCTCGCGGCATTTTATTGTGCTGAATACGCACTAAAACCACTGCGAGTGCCATCAGTGGGTCACCGGAACTACAAATCATTAGGGCTCCTGGTTAGTTCCCTAAAGGAATGACACAGTAGAGGTGTCCACAGACAAGTTGTCCCGTACCACGGGACAACCCCATGGTTTGGCACAATGCATTGGGGTTCCCACCCTCACACATATCCCCGTGGTCAAAGGCGCCTCCTCCTCCTGCTCTTTAGTCGCCTCTTCTTACAAGAATTGTACAAATACCAGCCGCCTCGGTTCAACTGACTTAGCCCAAGGTGTCTGGGTTCAACCCAAGTTCCTGAGCATCACGATCATGAAAAGGCTTGAACCATGGCGGGTTGCACACGCATGCACTATATTAACCCAGCTACTAATCTCCAGACAGGGCCCATTGCCAAGCTGTTGTAATGCTAATGGGCGTTTGACACCTATCGCCCATAAACAAAACGGCTTTGACACATGACGCATACCAATCGCGCCATCTGTCGACGAGTGAAAGCCTCCGGCGTTAGGAATACATTTTACAAACGCCACGAAAGCTATAACAATACGTCAATGCTTACAGTAAAACAAGATACACGATTTTATACTGGACTGTAATAGTAAACCATCCGTGATTGTACATGAACATAATTTTATTGCCATGTCAACCGCATACAAGATTTTAAGTCGTTTCTACAAAGCAGATTCTATTCGAAATAGGTGCATAATTTGAACATATTTTTTTGCTAAGTCAATCTTACTCGCCTGATTTTAAGTGGTTTTTATAAAATGCATCATTTGATAATTGCACATGCGCTATACGGACGGTTTTGAGACGCAGACTGTGTATCTTGGTATTTTTGTAAATCAATGGGCTTCATTTATGGTTTACTTTAACCAATTCCCTGTCCATTAGCTTTAATAGTTAAATCACCGGCACCTTAAATAAGTTTTAGTAGGAGGTAGTGCTATGCTGCATTGCAGCGGAATTGAGCCGGCACGACCGGACTTGTATATCTCGTTTACTAAAATTACATCTACGGTGTCGAGTTTCGTGCGGCTTGTTAATCGTCGATGTCCCATTAAGGGATAGGAAAGGAGAGCAACGCATCGGCATACTTATTATGCGGATGTTTAGGAGTGTCGGTAGCCGTTAAAAGTTACCGATTGCTCATTCGCCTTTCTGTACTGTAAAAAAGTTAAGTATGAGAGTGAACTTGTGCCAGCCCATATACTTAGCATGCGCCGCGCAGTTTTCTCGTCTCTGTACCCGAGTTTCAGCTATGAGGACACTTTTTTATATTTCGCGCCTTTTCATCTGACCGCCACAGCTTTTAGTGCTTCTCACCGACCTCTCGGGTTAATAACCTGAGAAAGATGCTGACTCATCATTCTTCAATGAGCCTACGAGAAATAATACATGTAGAGATTGTCGACACGGTTTTTTATAGCAGACGGTGCCATTTAATGTCTGCCGACGGCCACGAATGTATAAATTATGTAGATGTGCTGCCCACCTTCCTGTTATGGTAAAAGGTAGAGCTCCTGGCCACCGCAAACTCCCACGCCGCGCGAAACGCGACAGAGTAGCTGTCGCGGTATCATATGTACGAGTGGTACACCTACGGCCTTGCCAGCCTAATTCGACTGCAATACGGAGTGGCGCTACCTTTTACTAAATATTACTCGGGACCATGACTAAAACAACATTGAAGTGCACAATTTAAACATATTTTTTTGCAGAGTGAACCTTACGCGTATGATTTTAAAAGTCTTTATCACAAAGCACATAATTTGATATGGGTACATCATGTACATACAATTTTCACAAACTGACTGTGTATTTTGGTATTCCTAAGAGCTTTTATTTAACTTGCAATGATATATTTATGTATGTAGGAATATTTTTTCATGTGGAATATTTGAACTCCATTTTGAAGTAGACATCTTCAACCGAAATATTGTTATTTTTCAGCTCAATCAGTTATAGATATTAACTTCGAAATTGATTGATAAATGAATTTGTATACACGTTCAGTTTGGATGACAATACACGATAGAAAAACTTTGTTAAAGATTTGTTTGCTTTTAATTTTGTAAATCAATGATGTAATACATACGTTTATCTACAGTTTTTATAGTATAGGTGGCAAATAAGCAGCTCGGCCGCTTGTAAGTAAGTGATCACCAACGCCCACAGAGGTCCATAACACCAGAGGACTCGCAAATGCGTTACCGGCCTTTTAGAGTACACATACGAGCACATCTTTTCTAGAACGATGTACAGAACAATATACAATGGTAGCACGCAGTGTGTTAGGTGAAACATAGCACATTATGCAGTGGCATACTGAGGGACCACTTTCTAATGGCTGATGGAAACAAGAAACGTGCTTGGAGCAATCAAATATCACCTGATAGCTCACGCCATACACGTAAACTAGCGCTTGTTTACAGTTGCTACCTAAAACCTCCTTGTTCCTAAACAGTTGTGGTACTAAGTCCTCTGACATTATAAAATTAAAGAAAGGGAACATAACGCGATCAACACAAAGTGTAAACCTCCTAATGGTCACGGTATATGCAGCGCACGGTATATGGTATGTGCAGTGATGAAAAAACCACCAGAGCTGGTACACATTTTAAGCATTTTTCTTGAGGCATTATCAATATCAGCAGCAGCGAAAAAACATCCACTGGGCATAAAAATAGGCCACCGGCTACTCGCCAGCCGCACGAAACGCGATCATGTGACCGAGATGTGCCTCCCGGTCGTGTCGGCCTAATTCTGCTGCAATACAATAGGCACCATCTCCAGAAAAAAGATAATAATATTTCGAGATAATTAATCTTTTCCAGATAGCTGGAATAACATAAAAATGCCTTTTTCCATGTGCACTGGTTGTAAATAACATTAAAAAATACAGTACAACCACATGTGTTTAAAAAAATACTAACAAGTCTTTTTTTGTAAAATCTTAATGTGATTTAACCTTGTCCCCACGATTGTGTCACCTTCATCCCAGGCCGCGGTTAACACCTTTCTTAACCGGTTCCTACGTAACGGTTAACTAAATAGTGTATAACAATTATCAGTTAGGATAGCCTCGAGAATCGAAAGTGAACGATATAAAAGTTCCTGAGGTAATTGTTGGATTAACCCTTAACAAAGATTGGATGTTATAGGTACACATGAACAAACTTATAACACACAGTTTTCAGTTCAGGGTTAATTAAAACAACATATTCCATCTGTTGTATTATTTTTCGATTTTTCCTCCTTTTTTCTATAAAATTTTACTTCCTGTATATTTAAATTAAATTACCATGAAACTATTTTTATGGATTTTATCACGGTTTATTTAATTACTCAACTAGCCCGACGCTGCAGAGGCTATACAGCTGCCATGGTCACGGGCGGACTGACACGACAGATGTCCTTATGTCATAAATTATTAAAAGCACCCGAGGAATTATAATTATTTAGTTTTTCCTATTAACGCACACCGTCACTTGTTATATCGTGCTGTCTTGTGGTGTTATGTTTAGTTTTAGATTTGATTATGTTTATCACTGACCTTGTTAAATAATTAAATAAACCGCGATAAAATCCGTAAAAGTAGTTTTACTGTAGTGAGTAACATTCGCGTGAACCTAAGACATCATTACGCAAAATTATGGAATCCAGCTTTGCTGTCGCGTCGTGGTAGTGCGGTTTGTGAATTTCTGTTGGCCCCTTCGAGGAGATAAGGGAAGGCACCCGCATGACAGCTGTACGGATGTGTACGAGCGTTGATAGTCCCCCTGCCTGCACCCCTCATGCCTAACATACAAATATTACATATATATTTTTATTGTTTCTGTAGTAAGTTTCCCTTTTATATTATAGGGGGACAAACGAGCAGTCGGGTCATAAACATAATGGTTATGTAAATGCATTGTCCTCATTTCTTCCACATTTCCAATTTACCATACTATTGTGTTCTCGCGTACGTGAGTACGTCTTATTTCTCTTATATATAACATTCTCCTGTCACAATGTTAGCTACCTTACTCCTCCGTAAAGGCTTTATCGATTGTTACCAAATTTTATATGCATATTCATTAGGTCTGAGAATCGGGTACTATCTCTTTTTCACACCTAGATTGTTTAAGCAATAAGGCAAAATAACGTTTGCCGTGTCAGCTAGTAATTCTGTAAATATTTGTTTCTCTCTAGAAAACAAACGGACATAATAAATAAGGTAAATATCTTTTATCTATCAAACTTATCTATACGTCTATTTTATCCTTACAAGTTTATCCCATTAGGATTTATCTTCCGGGATGTTGTCTCGAGGTTTGTCCGCTTATCCTATTGAGATAAAGGGGATTACGCGGGATCTTTGTAGATAATTGTATGTGAGTTTTTTATAGCAAAGCGAGTAGTCATAGCCATTTAGTGATTGCCAGTCATAAATATCCTCACGGTTACGGTCCTGACCACGGTCAGGTCACACCTATGACGATCTGTGAGGCAGCTGTTGAGATCCAGCTGATAAGGTTGCCCTCCTTCACCTAATGTGCTGAAATGTCATTAAAGTGAATAAATAAGGGTTCCCTTGGGATAAATACAAATGGTAAATAAACATTTTAGAAAAGTAAATGAAGTAAGTACCTCAGGTATGGAGTCGGGCAAACAGAATTTTCGGAACGGTCACTAAGTAATATAGACATATCAGGATGTGTCTGTGTATACAGTTGCATGTGTAGCAGTGGCTGGGACAAAGGACTTGTCTCAGGATGCGTCTGTAGATATCGGCGCGTTTAAGTCACACTGCTGTGCAGCTGTTTCACTCTCGCTCCAAAACGGCTCGCGACTGGTCGTACAAGAATGTAGAAAGCTGAGGCGTGTTTCGGCTGGACGTGGGAGAAATTGCTGGAATACCGCGCGTGACGCGGGACAGTAAGAAATAAAGATTAGTTTTATTTAATTATTTAACTTGCCCGACGTTTCATAAGATTTACAGCAACCATGGTCACGGGTTGGTGGTGGGTCTGTGGGTCGCGATAAAATCCGTAAAAGTAGTTTAAATGTAATGAGTAACATCAGAGACAGGGACAGGGATGGCGAGTGTCGAGTACAGACATAGTGCTGCTGCATTACAGCTGAATCAGCCCAACACGACCGGGGTGGCGCATCTCACGACACCGTCTTAAAAGTGACGGTTACGCTTTCTCCTTTCGTGCGGTTTTTAGCATACTCGTGAGGTAAAGAAGAGCAACGGATCTGCATATAAATTAACCGTGCGTATGTTAATGGACACCCGTGTCTACGAAATAGCTCCGATTGATCATTCGTCTCACTACGGCACAGGAAAAATTAAAAGAAAACTGACTGCTAACTGAGAAGAAAAAATAAGGCTTCTACAGTAGAGACGATCTTGCCAAAAACTTACTCAATAAATGACATACAGCAATGAAAGTTATGATATATGTTTTTGTAATTCTTGTGTGGAGCCCTCTAACTCGGTGCCAATATTGTAGTATCATCATTCACCATCATTATGAGCCCTTATCGGTCCACTGCTGAACATTGGCATCTTTCAATGAACGCCAAGACGACCGATCTCCCGCTACTCGCGTCCATTCCGGACCCGGACCGGCTACTGCACGGAGATCGTGTTGAAGTATGTGGAATATTATTTTTAGTTAGTTGTTTATGTCACGAATTTATAAATCGGTTCAGCGGTTCTGGAGGTAGGAGATAATAATGAATATTATATACATACATATATACAGGGTAAGTAAAAATAGTTGTCGTATATGAGCGGTTCGCGCCCAATTTCATACGCCCCCTTACAAAGGGTTCGGCGAAAAGTACTAAATAATTGTGAATAGTTCTGAACCCCTTCAGAATACCAGAATATCAGCTAGATGAGTAGAATTGAACCCTTAGGATTTAGGGGAGAACGAGCAGTGGCTTTTAACCCTACCGACGTCCATTGACATCCGCATAATTATTATGTAGGCATCGTTCCAGCGGTATCGTGTATGCATAAGATACCCTCCGCGATCGCGCCTACCTGGTTACGCTGCAATGGAGCATGGCACTGCTTCTTATTAAAAAAATATGTAAACTACCTGTACTGCACTAAAAAGCATTGATTATAATGAATGATGAATGAAATGATTTATCTTCACTAACAGTTGAATCACCCAATAATAACTAGAGACGATGATAGACGTTTGATAAATGGGTATCATTCTCGTAATCGCGTGTATAATTCGTGTATCATTGTATTGTACCAGCGCTGTGTATTACTGCAACGTACACCGTGTATTATTGTATTGTAACAGTTTAGTGTTATGTAAAGTCTAATTCGGTACAGTCGCGTGGGAAATGGCATCGTCTTTCCAGATCCGGACAATGGATTTGAGTTAAATGTAATGAGATGAGACTAGGCCAGTGAAATCATTACGTGAGTGACGCATAGGCCATAGGACTACCAGACCAATAGAAAGGTACTGCATAATCTTAATTAGCCCTTCAAAATGGGGTACACCTGCTAGGCTCTTTCTTATGCATAAATTATATTATGTAAACCCATACTAATAAATCGAATATCAGTTATGGATTCTTTTCAAGATGAGATACCTTGTTTAGACAAAATGGCCGCTAAGTATAAATCAGAGCTTGCTGTGGGCGAATATAGGGCACATCCCTCGTTGGCATCGAATGGCATAGCATCTGGTGGAACGCATGGTTTCTTAGCTCTACCAGCTGGCTTTAGGGAGAGACAAGGTCGCACGCATGCGGTGTTACCCCCGGCCGGTTACTGTTTCACATGAATTCATTCTACATATGCTCTCATAACGCGCCTTCGTCGTTCGTTCTTAAGGAGTAGACTCCATAGATAATATCTCGTCTCCAAAAATCTTGATGATTTGAATCGATTTATTTTTATTCACTTTTAGTAAAAGATTAATTGCAGTGGAATTGGGCCAGCACTGCCGGGGAGGTACCTTTCGCTCACATGACACCTTCGTAAAGTGAGATTTTCTGTGTCGCGTTACGTAAGTTTGAGAGTAGCCGGTGGCCCATTGGAGGGGAGAAGGAAAGGATGGCATCAGCATAGTAAATATGCATATGTTCACAGACGTCGGTAGTAGTAGATAGGCTCCGATTCCTTGATTTCTTCTCCATTTCCAACACCAACAAAGTTTCACTTTTTGAAAATTATCTTCAGATTTGTTTTTTTTTTCTAATTATTGATACGAGCAATGAAAACATTCCAATGTAGAGCCCTAGAAATGGAAATGTATAATGATTGATATCGCATGCTTAGGTCATAATAACGATTAAATTTCCATAAAAGTCGAATTGAACGGAATGGATTATACCCATATACATTTAAGCCGAAATGCTTAATTAGTGATGTAACTCAGAAGTAAAAGAGTATTAAATTGTGAATGCCGGTTTTTAACGTAAAGTATCAATTTTATTACATAATCTTGTCCTTTGGGTCTTTATTGTTTGAATGTTTATATTCTAATGATGTCGAATTGTTAATTTATGATAGAATTTGTCTTGAATTTTTGTATATTTGAATAAGAGTACATATTGGATTTCTATTTTTATCGAATGTGTGCCGGAACCATAGGGTATATTAATTAAGGTAGCGCTAGGTCCAACGATACAGGTGTCGTCCTCTAGAAGACAGATGGGTTTTTCACCCATCACCTCGCCCAATGAGTCACAAGACACACAACGAGTGACAAGCTCTTGGGGTATATAAGCGAAAGATTGTGCATATGCAATTATCTCTAATACAAAAGCTGTATGACTTAGTGCGGTATGCGGATTATTTTAAATTACGTTCTATAAGCCTGAATTAACCGACACAGCTCAGAGAATTAGCAAACTGAAGTTGTAATGGGCAGGCCACATTGCTCGCAGAACCAATGACCGTTGAGGAAGATGGGTTCTCGAGTGGCGGTCCCGCACTAGAAGACGGAGTGTGGGACGGCCTCCTACCCGGTGGATTGGCGACTTTGTTAAGGTGATGGGGAGCCACTGGATGCAAATGCTCGTGACTGTGACCTCGATCATCAGCAGTGAACGTCATCCAGCGGATGGTGATGATGTTGAAACCGAAATTTCTTTGTAACAGTTTTTAGGATATAAAATCAATTTTGACTACGACTTGTAACCTGCCAGTTTACTAATCGTATTGAGTAAAAGGAGTCACGGTGTAACAGTGAGGTTATAAAAGGTAGCGTCATGTTGAATGCACGGAATGCTCGCGAGAGACGTACACTTGTAACAATCGTCTTGTCAAGTTCGACATAACAATAAACATGACAATGGATAGCAGTCATGGCAGTCATGAGGTTAGTATCGGTCAAGGACAGATCATTTTTAAGGACGTTACAATTCTATTGGCACTGTCAGTAGACAATACATTTATTTATTATAAACATTATTTGTTTATCTATATAGTTTGCCATCGAAGTACCTTATATGATTGCTAAATTGCAAAGAAGTTGTAAAAGTTAAAATCGCCATGTCCGGATTGGACGCCACAAAATGCGAAAAAATGTTAGGATTGTCAAATGTTGAAATAAATCTAAGCTCGTGAAAGGGATAATATTTCAGCTTTTGTGTTATTCTGATACATCGCCAGCTAAAACATCGCCAAAATTCATCAAAATACATTCTGTCGTTTTACCGTGAGAAACATCCATCCATCCAAACTTTCCCATTTATAATACATATTAAGTAATATAATCCGTATAGGTTGTTTTATTGTAATAGGAATACGACTATCGGATATCATCTAACGATTACACTTGTCAAATATTACACAATAAGAATTTGGGATGGCACGAAAGTGAAGACGTTTGCCATAACTTTTAGCGGTAAAAGTAAAAGTGGTTACGTGTCCCCGCACTAGCCGCCGCCATATTTTTCGTATTTACGAACATTATAGAACATTAATCACCAATTATGCAATTATACAGCGTTAGCGGGATATGAGTGTTAATATACTATGTTAAGTTGGTTAATTTGTCCATTCAATGTGTTCTACGGTTATCATTGCGTGGTTTTTTGGAATAATTGTCCGGCGACGACTTTACAATAATTTTTTCGGAGGGATCTACTACTGGTTGGCGGCGCTATTGCTCCCGCCTCTACGGTTACGGACTAGCGAAAAATTTTGTGTTTTCTGATTAATACGACTTTACAAGTCTGTGTCAAATGGAATATTATATTTTTCGGGAGTGTTGCCATAAATATTGTAACGAAGAAAAAAAAATTTTTATTGCAAATAACATTTATTTCTTTAACAGTGTGGTAGTTAAATACACAAATATAAAACAATTAAAAATATAAAACGCTTTTTCGAAGTGGTCTCATATACAGTCCTTTAAACTTTGAGACCAGTTATCAATAGAAGGACGCGCTCTTTCCATGGTGTTCATTAACAATCGTATGGGTTGTCTTGCTGGAAGGACCATACTTGATTATTGAACATGGTGTAATTTAAGGGCTTAAGTACCTTCTCAAGATTGTCTTGATACACATGCACCGATGTCTTGATACCTTTTTTTTTACAAAAATATAGCTGTCTTTCCTCCATAGCTAAAACCCCACCAAAACAAAATCTGTCGACTAATTGGGAAGCTTTCTTAGAGCTTTCAGTATAAATCTGTTCATTTTGTTTGTTAAAATGTTGCTCAGTTGTAAAAAAAAATCTCATAAGTATACAAAATTTTCTGTGACCTCCCTTTGCGTACCGCTTCAGTAGTTGTTTCGATTTCACCCTAATCATCTTTAACTTATCAGTTAACAAATGAGCAGCGCGTCTCTTATAGGCTGCAAATTCTAAGGCATCTCTTAGAATACGCGACATGGCTCCAGTTGCTACCTTCATTTCCCGAGATCGATTTTGCTTTCGGACAGGATTTCCCTTACTGCTTTGACCACCTTTTTCGTACAAACACTATGTGGACGGCCAGGTCTATCTCCGTCACAGACAGAGGAAGTCTCATTGTACCAAAATACACAAACATTTGAATAATACCATGTGTATGGAGAGTTTTAAAAATCACATTTGGCTCCAGACCCACTTTGTGTAATGCAGTCACAGCGTCACACAATGAACAGTCGTATAAAAATGTCAGTTTCTAAATTCAAATGTAACATTTTTTTATTTTTAATTATAGTATGGCTAGACTAAGAATATGTATGATATGTGGGATATTCTATTGTCTGTAATAGTCTGATTTTCCTTTTTATTTCAATATCACGTAATAATTGGTTGTAGTGACGTGTCTTTTAATCGGGCTTTACGCAATTCTGATTCACGTTGTTGTTACAAAGTGTATCTACGGAAGAGCTACACTTTTTAGGGTCAACTATCAGTTTATTCGGACAGAAGATGTAAGAAAATCATCATCAAAGAATTAGACAGTACAAAGTTTAAATGTGTATCGGTTGTTTCAAAAATGATAATTGTTTTAGTTATATTAATTGATCGTGTCTAGGACTTATCCTTGTAGTCTCAAATTTCGACCTGTCAAAGTAAACATCAGTTTGATGTATACATGTAAGTAGTAGCGCAATAAAATAAACTGGAATAGTTTTATAGTTATACAATAAAAATTATAACTGTACAAATATGCAATAAGTAGGACAGACAATCGTATTAGATGTAAAAATATCACTTAGCTTTTCGTTTAACCATTTTGACCTCGATTTATCGGTATTCATTACCTGTCTACTTGGTACCAGTACCGAATTCATGCGAAACATTCACTTATATCGTATATTTCATGTGCCTTAAAGAATAGCCAACAATTAAATTATTATATAAGGTAAGCAATTTGACCTCACTTTTGATCTGTAAAAAGGCACATAGCTTTGAACTATGACCTTTACGTTTTGGTATTTTTATACATTAGCAAATGTAAACATAATAAATTACGTAATGAATTGTAATTGTCTGTTATATTATTATTTTTTATATATAATAGTCAGTTACGGAAAGATGTAGGTAGGTTAAGTATTTCGGACTCGGCTGCAACTTATAAAACGTATATACAGCAACCTTCCATACACCATAGTGACTTTAAACAGCTCACAAGTTAGCCAATTATAAGAAAAATACCTTAAATAGAACCTTAAAAAGATTCTTTTAACTCACTTAAAGCGAGAATATGTGTACTTTGGGTTATGCTGTTATTGATTGGAAATAAAATTTCTACAAATACATTTTTTAAACCTCATTCACATTGTTTGGCGTTACTTGGCAAACGGGTAAAGAATGATGATACTGAATGTATGAGGCCTGTGATACTGGCAGATATAATTTACTACTGAAGAATTACATTTGCTCAACGCATGAAATTTTATATCAACATTTTTTTGCTTTCACTTTTCATAGACCTCTGAATCTATATGTATGTCTACATGACTAAAAATGAATCATTTAGGTATATTCTAATGTTAAACATCACGGGGTTCAACGGTGTTCAGAAATCCTATTTTATTGCTCCAGCATCTTAATACCATTTGATGAAAAGAAAGTAGAAAGTTTATACAATTTTTTCTTAAAAAATCTCAATAAGGGAACACATGTCCTTGTGCCATTATCCTCTGGTGTAGCGTAGCAGTGGAATTTAAAATTTTGGCAAAATTCTTCCGCCTCATCAACATTTCTCGTGAATACATAGTTTTGCCCAATACGATCCGCGATTAGCCGAGCTCAAATAATAGGTCAATAAGCTGTATTCACTTCCACAGCAAAAAATCGGATCCGAAAGAAAAAAAAAATACATAGTTATTTCCTAACCGGTTCTGCAGTTTCGAGATGAAATATATAATAATTGCTCCATTAACGTCATTAAGAAGGTTACATAAACCATATCACACGGTTACACACACACATATCGGGATGTATCTCTCCCATCTGCGGGTAAGATGGGGGGGGGGGTTGGTCTCTCTTTCGATCCCAAACCTAGTCTCGTCGCCCGACGAGCACTCATAGCAACCGATGAAGCTGTACTGGGCTTCTCCTCGCTTCCACATCAAAAGTTCAGGTACGGAAAAAAAAATGTAGTATAACACATGTCACACAACTAATTAATATCCTCCCATCACATTATGTAGTATAACACATGTCACACAACTAATTAATATCCTCCCATCACATTATGTAGTATAACACATGTCACACAACTAATTAATATTCTCCCATCACATTATGTAGTATAACACATGTCACACAACTAATTAATATTCTCCCATCACATTATGGTGATTAAACGATTTTTATGTGTCTCTAGTTCTATATACGTAAATACGAAATTTCTACACTTTCTCTATGCCTTTTTCTAATTAAGTGTAAAACTATTACATGTACGAATAGTTTTGAATACTTTATGGATGTAGAAAGCGTTTTCAAGTGGTTACTGCTCATTTTAACGATTATTAAAAATAACATTTTTATGTACGTTAAATACTTTTAATTGCAGTGACGCGGTAGGGTTGATATTGTAATCCATGGGATGGGTACATTAATTTTAATTTACTTTTATGACATTGGAGGATCACGAGTATCAATATCCACACGTTTAATAGTGCGTTTTTTATAGTATACGGGATAAACGAGAAATCCGAGCCTTTCTACGACTACCGACACCCATGAATATGTTGCCCATTTTTAACTCCCCCCCCCCCCCCATTGGGCCGGCTACTTCCAAACGCGACACCGTAGGTGTCACTTCACGGTGCTATCGAGTGGGCGAGAGGTACTTCACCTTTCGTGTCAGCCCAATCCCTGTTAGACATCAAAACTATGCTACAGAAGCTGTACCATCATCAGAATTAATCAATCTTGTTCTTTTATTAAATTCTAGCGATGACCCGGCTTCGCCCGTGAATAAGTTGTTACATAAATATAAATATATCGCTGCTGGAAATCGACCAAATACCGACAGACACGTTTTAGGGTCTTTATTTTATAATACGAATGCGACAGGATTACAGTATACTTGGATTAGCGCGCTATATACTGGCACAATGTAGAGGATACACTTGATGAAAATAAAGTAAATATCATTATTATATGGTAAGATTTTAATATCGTTGATGAATAAAGTTTAGTATTTTAAAATGTATTTCGACAATAAACAGTGATATGATATAAGTATAGCATAATGATGCACATAATGCTGTACTTTAAGCAACAAACTGTTAGATACAAGTTAGCACAGATAACATAACACATTTGACGTATGTTTATTACAGCAAATACCGACAACACACGTTTCGTAATTATCGATCATTAACATTGACACCGAAGAGACGTGAGCCAGGTGTAATACGAGATATCCGCCATTTGGTAGTTATTAAATAAGTTCGGTTCAATAAATCGCGTTTAATATAATGATAACATTTACAATCTATTAGTGTAATGAATAACTTCATTTTGTGTTTCATATTGTGTTAGCATATTGTGTTTCATATCATCCAGGAATTTTTGACAAAAGACACTCTAAATTTTATGCAAATAATAAATACACGATCTGTTACGAAGAGTCAACTCTTCCAAACTGCCAATTTAATAACAATAACCTAACCCCTGGTTTATTTCCCATCAATTTTGACTCCTTGAAAACAAGGATGATAATAAGTTGAAATGTTCTACTTAAAGACATATAGAAACTTTCATAAAAAGAAGTATCTTCCGTTTCTTATTCGTCGTTTCAAAGGTGTTTTATGACAATCTCTTTTTGTTTTTCCTTTTTGTTGTATCTAAACTTATGCTGTGGTAGAAGAGAAACCTAATACATATATTAGGTTTCTCTTCTACCACAGCATAAGTTTTCAGCACAACATTCGATTACTATTCCGTTTTGGACATCGAGGGATGACAAACACTGTGACAAACGATAATTTTGTTTACCAGAGAAGTACATGTTTTTTATACGGAAAGAGCTTAAATTAATAATGATACAGCTTCTTTGAATATTTTAAATCGGAGATATGTAATTATGCGTATATTTAAGAATGTAATTAGTTATTATTTACACAAAAAGAAGGTAAATAATGAGTTATTTGCATTTTGTCTTTACAAAACAAGAGTTTGTTTCGTGTTTTATTATAAATAGCTTTCAGTTTGCGCTCGCGGTGGGCATTAGAAACTAACCAGTTAAGTTAGTGGAGCAGTTAAAGTTACTGTCGCAGTCAACCGTTAAATTGGCGTTACGTGCAGATCGAGACGCAAAGTCAAGGCCGACAGACCGAAGCACAAACAAACTTTTGTTTATTTTGTATTTTTGCGATGAATGCTTTTTCTTGTTTAGATTTGAAACTGGGACGATTACTTTTTGGTCACTGGCTGTACAAAAACCTCACGAAACACGACAGCTGTCACTTTACGGTGGTAAACTGGTCTCTATTGTAATTTATGTAAATGTTACGTCTGTGGATGGTAGAAGAGACATTAAATCCTGCACGGGCTACGCTTCATCATATAAAGCTTCATCATATAACTCCAATTAGAGACTAATTAACAAGCATCAGTTAAGACTTATATATCTTCTGCTATGCACTGGGCTTTTTACGACTATTGTATTTCGGAGTAAATAAGAATAATGTGTACTTATAATCCTAGCATCCGTCAAATGGGAGTCGAGGGTCAATTAATTGATACCGATTGCGCGTTTGTCCCAATATACAAACTTATAAAAAGGCATATTGAGTAAGACGCCCATTTGACTTTTGACACTTGACTTGCTTAACGTTATAGCTTAATCATCATCGTCATAATTATCAGCCCTTATCGGTCCACTGCTGGACGTGGGCCCCTCTAGCTCTTATTCTTAACACTGTCATAGACTAATACTTGTGAAAATTGTAACGGATCGGAAATCGGATCTTTTTGAGTCCTGGCAAGACTATCAGGAATTTACGTGCCAAATCAAACTAGAAATTTTGATTTCACAATCTCCCAGGAGGCGTTTTCTTTTGCGGTGCAAATTTTTTTTACAAATAATTATTAATAAAGCTGATAAATTCATATTCTACCATTTAATAGTCCCTAAAAATAAACAAAGAACCATCGATATATAGATAATCATATCATTTTTTATAACGTAACAAGAAATTTCCAATTTATGTAACAAATCGTTTAAGGCCAACGCGTTTTAAATGCAAATACGTCTCAAAATAAATAAGAGAAACTTAGTGTTGGAGGACCAGTGCAAATGGACTGATTGAGATTTCATAGCGCATCTTTTAATTCTAGAAATATATTAATGTGATGGAATTATATTTAAATGGTTTAAAAAGTGTTTGACTTGCAACTTTCTCGATGATCAAACGACATATCTTTTAATCGTACGAAATTAAAATTGCGAAATCACTTGTCCTAAACGATCTATTTGCTCGATCAAATTGCGGCAGAAAATAACATCATTGAAAACACATCTCAATTGTGATGCAACTTCCTTGTCAATAGCCTATGCTCTAACCGGTTTATTCAAACTAGGATTTTACAAATCACTTTTTGAATATCACCATACATTTTATCCTTAGCTCAGTTATCCTCAAAGTTCTTTTAACCGGTTCTTGCCTGGGACCGGTTGTCACAAGAAACAACATTTTTTCTTTAGTAAAACTTTCATAGGACTGATAACATTTATGACTTTTACGGGCATAGCAGAAAACAAGTGAAGGTACTACGGTGATTTATGCCCAGAACATAAATATGCAACATCCTGGGAGACTAGGGTACAAGGTAATGTAATTTATTACCTATTAAAACAGTACACGCAATGCCAAATATGCGAGTAAAATATTTAACATGGAATAGAAAGAAATTGTCACCATACGCACAGACGCCCACCTTTTTTTTTTGTTAACGCGGAGAAACGCATTTACGTGCCTTCACCGGCCCTGGGTGGCATCCAGTGGTGTGTGGGATATGATAGTGTCGAATACCCACAAAAACCACCGCGAGTGCCATCAGTGTCGCCCTTGGTGAAGTGCCCCGGAGGAACGAATCTTCATGGCACATCGACGGCTAGTCTGACCCTTAAGGGACCAACTCCACCCCTACAGATGGGGTTGCCCCGCACTACAAGACAACCCCGCCGACTTTGGGACAGTGCAATGGGGTGAGGATACCATCCTCGTCCCTTGCCCCCTGCGCAAAAGGGCCACCTCCTATTGCTCTTAGGTTCCTCCTATAGCTTCTTATAAGAGGGGTACCGGGAGCGATTCCTTCTGATCTTTAGGCCCCACTTCTAATAAGAGGGATGCAAAAAGCGCCGTCGGTTCAATTGCCCTCGCCTGAGTTCACCCCAGGCTACTAAGCCCCACCGCCACAACAAGGCTTGAATTAAGGTACAGAAGCCCACCTAGCTCTACCTGTACGTGTGTATAGAACATCTATATATGTAGAGAACATGATAACAAGTCATGAAGCTCCAAACAATTAATTAAAAAATAAATGGATACACACCATTTATAACAATTATACAATATTGTAATAAATAATTCTAAGATAACAAATAAAAGTCACACTCGGTCGCAATAATATCATTAATAAGCTTTGAAGACAGGAGAAAAGGTCAAACGTAAAAACAATTTTATCATTAAATTTTAACAAAATGAAATAATGCCTCATCATTGTCATTAATCATTCGAATAGAGTTTAATTACTATCAACTACCATAGAGTTTTAAACTTATAGACATTTATTTACTATTTCACATAATATAAAACTTTACTATAAGTTTTGTTAAGCGGTACAGGTATCGCTTAGCTCTTTCAAAGGAACACCAGTCTTATTTAAGTTACGTTCGCGAATTCCACGTCGTGCGCTGTCTGACACACTTCCTACGAGTCGAAGTTTACGCAACGTAGAAAGGATGTGTCAATATTAAATAACTTTTGACATGGCCGATATACCAAAAGAAAGTTAACGGAAACACCTCGAGCGTGAAATGTTCTATGAATATATTATAAAAGAAAGCATTTTAGTTAAAATAAATATTATAATATTATAAAAGTAAATTCGTGAAACTCTTTACTATAGATTTTTTATTTATTTTCTTATCTATAAAAAATTATTGCGATCAAACATAATTACCGGAGGCAAAAACAAGTATCGATAACCGAGCCCTCTTCCGATGAGATCGATCAACTTTCACTAAAGAAAGTCCGCCGCCATATTGTATTCTAATATCGAGCACAGATAAAAAAATATTTAAATATTTAAAAAATGGAACATACCCAAAATATCAGCCTCATTTTATCCGTTCACAGCACACCGGGATTGTAGATTAAAAAAAGGCACAACACAGGCGCGTCTGAGCGCGCGTCTCACACAACTAAGGCGAAGGCTTCTGCCATACAGCCTCCCCCCTAAAGAAAGTCAACCAACCTTCACATTCGGATTATGTAAAGGTGATTGAAGCAAGTGCATTATGAGCCTAATGAGAAGTTCTTTTTTTCTCATCAAGAGGAAAATTGGGGTACAAACTTTGGGAACTTTATTACTTAATTATAATGGTAACAATTTTACATTTATTTGAAGATCAGAAGCATTCATTTACAAATTGTGAATAATTTACAAGATGATGAAGTGATATATTTATAATGATAGTTTTTAATTTGCGGTAGGAATTTTGATATGCTATCAAGAGGAAAACTAGATAATTAACCGTGTATAATTTTAATCTATATTCAGGAATCAGCAGAATGAATCTGTTATTGTTATTTCTTTTTTTTTTTAGATATTATGTAACAAATATTAATATTCTAATAAATACAGTTGTTTTGTTAAACTTTTATAGAATTTGTGTCTAGAAATGATTTTAATAAGATCATCACATACTACGTAGTTTGTGATGTAAATTTGGGTACCTGAAAGGTGAAAACAGACAACAGCGAAACTGAGGGGGCTGCTTTATGTACTCCTCTTATAAGAGGGGAATAAAGAAGAAGAGGTTATTTTACAACTGGGCAAGGGGCGAGGATGGGAACAAAATAATGTGCCGCGAGCCCCACACACCACTGGAGCCCACCCAAAGCCGGTGGTGCCACGTGAAAGCGTTTTGGGCGTTAATAAAAAAAATTTTATCCACTTTGTCTCGCACCTCTTAATCTTGTGAAGACTTTTGGCATAAATTAATTCGATTACAACACTAAACACCGCACAAATAATTTAAAAATAATTTGAATTGGACATTTAATAAATGACAGACTGTGTGTGTGTCGTAGGGAGACTTACTAAAACCAAACTGATGTCTAACCGCATAGAAACAGCTTTTCCATTCAAAACTTTCTTTAAAGTCCGTTAAAAATCTATATGTCAATACGTGAAGTAAAAACTCCTTTCAAACCCTTTTTACGAAAATTGCGCGAAAGGAAAAGTATAAAATTTGGCACACTTAGAGTTTATGTGTAGGAATAGTCTCGAATGCTAAGCTATACAAATGTTAAAAGGAAGAAACTTTTGATTTTTTTGTGTTTCTTTGTTTGCATTGAATATACTCTGAAGCTACTGGACCGATATGAAAGATTATTTTACCATTAGAATCATACATTATCAGTGATAGACATAGGCTATATAACAAATTCCAAAACGTTTTGATGATTATGAAATCCAAATGTGAAAAAAAAATCTGTACCGACGACTAGCTGCGCCAGACATTGTACTGGTAATAAATTTAATTTGTCATCATTGTAATGTGTAATGTTGCGAGGCCAAAAGTAAAATTCATCAGTTTTATATTTCTTGTAAACCAATAAAATTTTGCCACACTTCGTGATATATCCGCGCGCAGCCGAGGCGGTCTGCTAGTCGTCCCATCGTATCAACAGACGGCATCGCACAGGGGTCTGTATTAGGTCCATTGCAATTTTTGTCATATGTAAATGACATGTGTAATGTCACTGGACTTACTTGCTACCAATTCGCAGATGACACATGTCTTAAGTCAGCTGACTAGCTGATTTAGACCCTAGGCGTGCCTGCGCTCGCTTGCAAACCGATTACAATTCACTTTTATACTGGTGTCATGATACAGTACTCGTTATTAATACTTGTAAAACTGAACTAGTAATTATTAAATCCCCATATGACACAAAAATATCTACTCAATCACTCAATCTTGTAGCCCATAAACATACTTGTCTTCAAAAACTTAGCTCGAATCCAAACATAATGTGACCGCCCCACCATAGATGTTGTTGATACCCACACTTCTCTAGGTCTACAAATTGACAGTAAATTTAACCGGCGTGATCATATTAACCACGCGTGTACTAAATTAAGGTAATTTCTGGCAAATATCATAATTTTGAAACAACGTACACCGTATAAAATTAAATTGATGTTGTTCAATTCTTTGGCAGAATCCTGTGTTTGCTACGGTCTCGGCTGCTATGGACGTACCTACAAAAGTTATTTAAATCAGATTCTTAGTCTACAAATGAGAATTTTTAAAAACATAGATCCTAACAAAATAAAAGACCATTTCAAAGACGACAGTAGAAAACTGTTTC
The DNA here is from genome assembly GCA_017140195.1 of Eumaeus atala. Classification (NCBI taxonomy): domain Eukaryota; kingdom Metazoa; phylum Arthropoda; class Insecta; order Lepidoptera; family Lycaenidae; genus Eumaeus; species Eumaeus atala. The sequence goes on along the minus strand of JAFELO010000381.1, from coordinate 286,084 downwards.
TCTATTGTCGAATCTTACCCGTTCACCTTAACGTCGAATATAATTTGCCAATCAGATATTTTTTCAAAATCGAACTTAAAAGTTAATCGAACACCCCACAGACACACTCGTGCACAATACGTGCGGCGAGCGATTATTTAATGGACTACACTCAGATTTACGTGATAGTTTAACACCGAAAAACATTGAACAAAAACAAACGTCATACATGTTGGTTAATTTAAATAACAACACTAACATGCATATATTTATTTAAACTCCTAACACGTAAACATCTTATATTCTTCCTAATGGCACTTAAATTTATAAAAAAATATATATTATAAATTAGAACTAACAGCCTATTCACTTGTCAACTAAGACAGCATAAATACAAACCCACATACGTGGTTTTTTTTAATATTATCTACTAACAAATATTAAGTGTAACTTCTATTTAATTAAGGCAAATAAATTTTAAAAATATATAAGTTGCATTTAATTGGTAATATTTTATTTAAATAAAACGTATAGTGTGCACGCCGTAGTGACGGCGTGCACACTATGCTGAAAGTTCTGTAATACACAATTTGTGACTCTGTCAAACATATTATGAAGTACGACATTTAGTTTTATTACATACCTATGAAAAGATTTTACAGCCAAGCTGTATATGAATTCAAATGATTTTTTATAACTTTGATCGAATTTTGAACTCCGGGCGATCACTAGTAATATATAATTCCTATTTACAGTCCGTCCGTCTATCATAGCGCTGTAACCGAAATATATTCTTAAAAAAAATCATTCAAACTTGTAATTTTAGTGCAAACTACCACTAGTGTAATTTTGCGAACTTTTATAACTCATCATTTTCGAAAACTCCATTGGTACGGAACCCTCAGCATGCGAGTAATGTTCGCACTTGACGGCGCGCGGTGCGATAAAAAGTATGCACAGTATTTTAATTACAAGCGATGTAGCGGTTATCGGCTAGTGTATTACTCCATTTGATTGGACATTTAATGACAGTTCAATTATAAACCATTGATTTACAAAAATACCAAGATACACGACTGCATACTGAACTGTCATTCAAAAGCACCCGTGATTGTACGTGACCAGACGCGCATGATATAAGTTCATTTTACAAATCAGATTCTATTTATAAAGCACTGAGTAAGAGTTAACAAATTATTGTAGTTCCAAATTATTCAATAACATTTTTACAATATGTAATGGTTAACAATTTGTAAAACACAGTGGCATCCAGGTCAATATTTAAAATTATTATGCTTAAGGTTTAAAACCCTTTAATTTTTTTTCTATAACATAGGGGGACAAATGGGATATCGTCTAACTTATAGATAAGTAATCTACAAAACTTAATACCACTTTTTGTGAGATATACGTGCGAAGCCGGGACGGACTGCTAGTGAAAAATTATTTTCTTCCACACTGAACTGTACAAAACGCGGGCCGTGTGAGTTAAACGCGCGCGCATTACACAACGCACCGCAAACTTTACGTCTACATTGACTGATTCTTTTTTTTTGCAACATTATATTGCATGCCATAATTGCATCATTTATTTTTTGAAAAACAAATTGGTTTACTATCGTATATTGTGTAAGTGAATTTTGATTAGCATAATAGTACTGCCCCTCGGTTTCGCCTATGTAAACCTTAATTCCGGGGACTTTTTCGGCATTGTAAGATAGATAAGTTGACGTGCGGATGTTAACGGACGTCGTCACCAAATTGGCACTCATTTCTGGTTTAGCGAGAGGCCCCCTCCCGTGCCGGCCCAAACCCCCTTTTCATCACAAAGATGATGATAAAGCGTGTTACGCTGAAATTATTCAAATGATTTTACATTTCATATTATTATATATGATAAT
>JAFELO010000381.1:258762-278524 GCA_017140195.1 Eumaeus atala | reverse complement strand
GGGGACCTCTCGCTCACATATTACAGCCGTAAACCTCTCGCTCACATATTAGGCTGATTTTAGTCTCACTCTCACCGTCAGTGTTTGTCAGCGCTGAGGCTCAGCGTTGCTCGTTTTAGTATTTACTCGTTTTATAATTATGTGTAATCATGGCAAAGTACAGGTAAGAAAACAACATAGGTATTTATTATTGTTATGTTTCATATTACAGGTAAGATAAAAAAATAACTTAAATGACATATTATTAGTAATTAAACATAATATAATTATTCATCAGTACGTCTAGCTGTTTCATAACCAGTATCCACTTCGCGATTCGCCATGACTGTACGCGCTGACGACGTCCGCTCCGCTTGATACTAAAACGCTCACTGAACGCAGAGGCGCTCGTGCGATCGTCAGCGCCGACAGCTATGCGGGGCCGACGCGCGACGCGTACGGATGCGTAGCTATCAGCGCTGACCACCGTGCGCGCTGATAGCTACGTGTCATCAAAAAAGGCTTCCTAAAAGTTCATATATCTCGGCCGTCAGCGCTGACGGTGCGCGTGCAGTCGGCGTGAGACAAAAATCAGCCTTACATGTTAAGTTTCGCGTTTCGTGCGGTTTGTCAGTAGCCAGTGGCCCAAGGGAGGGGGGGGCATAGTTATAATAATTATGTTCATGGGCGTCGGTAGTCGTAAAATGGCTCCCGTTGGTCATATGCGTCCCTATTCTATAAAAAAGGTGGACCCGTGTCTAAAATTAGCATCTCAAAGACGCGTAAAATTTAAAATAGTTACTTATATTTTTTTTTCTTGTACTTGTTGTATTTGTTTTTTCTTATACTAGACATCTTGCGACTGAGAGACGGACATCGGAGTCTTCGTAATAGTGTCGGATTTCCCTTTGGCTACGGAATCTTAAAAACTCGGATAGCGTTCTTACGGTACCGTAACGAGCTCTCACTTCCACTGCAGTTGTGTTCTTATTCGGTTGTCCTACAGTTTCCGATACGGTTGCGGTGCTCCAGAACATGCGACGTATTTTGCGCGTCTAATTCTCGTGGTAACACACACTTATCTGAACGTAACATATGTTATGATATAGCAAAGCCTTTCACTTGCGCCGGTGTCAGGATTCTATTTCAGTAGTATTACGCCTCTGTTAAATGGTGTAAGAGTTAGTAAGCATCAGTTTTTTTTAATATATTTTTTTAATATTTTCTTTTAATACATTTTTTTTAACTTCTTTTAAGTTACAACACCAGGTTAGAAAAGTGGACCGTAACAAAGTGAGCGTTATAGTCTTACCTTATTTATTAATTAAAAAACTGTTAGTGCTCTTCAATATACATATTATTTTTAGGAGTTAGTGCCATGCTGCATTGCAGCGGAATTGGGCCGGCACAACTGGGGAGGTACCTCTCGCTCACTTGATACCGCTGTAAAATGACATCTACTATCAAGAGGTGAAAAGGAGGGAAACGCACCGGGATGGTAATTATCCTGTTGTTCATAGTCGTGGAAAGGCTTCGATCTCTCGTTCGTCCCTCTATACTATAAAAAAAAATATTATAAAATAAAGTCGCCAAAAAATGTCTGTTTGTCGGTAATAATAGTTTTCAAAGTCCACTTTCATGCGGTTTTTGCCCGAGGATAGTTTTAGTGTATAATTGGAAGTCGGGGTTGTAATAAATTTGGGACTTAAAAATGTAACTCTAGTTTCTAGACCACTGGTTAATATGACGGTTACACATCATAACACCAGCATAACTGGCCTACCGCTAGCCCACCGAGGAAAAATGGCGAAGGCAGGCACAGTATCTGCGTAACTTCTTTTACACGAGGGAACGATCTACGTCACTGCCGTGGGCGGGTAACCCACCAGTGCCGAGATTCTAACCTTCTCCGGGGAGATAACCATACGTACCAACGTACCATCCCCAGACACGTTGTCATGTTACAGAACAGAGATAAAATACCCGAGAAGCATTATATAAATTAAAAATGTTATGTGGACACCGACGGAAATGAACTCTATAATATGAAAAATCTTTATTCCATATTCAAATCAGCGCTTTCCCTGTTACCTGCTTACACTTTTCGATCCTTTTCACGAAATTTCCCCCACAAACATCCCAGCGGGCGGGAGGGAATATGTTTTTTTTTTATAGCAAAGGGGGCAAATGGGAAATCGGAGCCTTCGGAGACGACTACCAAGGCCCATGAACGCCAACGCCCATCTAATTACTATTCTGATGCGTTTTTTCCCCCCTCCCATGAGGCCACAGGCTACTCACAAACTACACGAAACGCGATACTGTCTCTTTACGGCGGTATTGTGTGAGCGAGAGGTACTTCCCCGGTCGTGCCAGCCCAATTCCGTTGCATAGGAGGATGTAATGTCATGCACTATGCATGGCACTACCTCCTTCTATGCAGCATGGCACTACCTCTCCAAAATGTTACAAACTAACATCGCCCACGCTTGCCTATCTTTCATAATCACCTGCGAAGATCGACAGTACATACATTCTCTGTGTGGTAATATTGCTCAAGATGGTTGCACTGGTTGCATGCGACTTTGTGTCTCGTGTTGAGCGCTCGCCCGATTCCTGGACGTTTCGTCTACTGAAGTACAATATCCACTCTTAAACCTCCCACTGTAAGCCGCCTCCTACATGTCATGCAGCAGCGCGGCGCTACCAGTGTTGGTCGGCGTTCCGCCTGCCGATCTGGAGGTTCTTCGAGCGGGACGCGTGCAGGAGGAGTGCGAAGGGCTCAAGGGCAAGGACCACGGACGATGTCATCCCCACTTGGCAGCCGCACTGGGCCGCGTGTGCCGACGGGTGGGAGCTGTACTGCTTCTTTCCAGAAGTTATAACGCGTCTGGCATATCAATGGGTGGAACCTGAGTACGTTATTTCACAGATACTAACGGGGCACGGGTGCTTTAGAGGTCGCCTGTACAGGAGGGCGTTACGTGACCTGCCATCATGTCCTTGCAATCATGAAGCTGAAACCAGAGACTACTGTGGGAATGTGACTTGTACAAAAACGAGCGAAACATCTTGTTGGACGGCATCCAACGGACGGCAGTGGGTCCAGTCTATCACCAGGATTTGGTGGTTTCCTAGTGATATTTTCCTTTAACGCAGACCAAATAGTTATGTTGCTGCTGAAGTTAGCACATAACAATTGAAAAGCTTTTTTTCGTAACATCTTATAGAATGATTTGCTAACCTCATTCCCATGGTAAAATTATTGACAAATAGGCTTAGTGTCAGAATTACACAGGACATGTTCAAGGCCGCAGGTGAGTGTAAAGTGAACTGGTGTCGAACTGCAAGTGGTACAGAAAAAAATATTTTGGTACCTTTATCGATATTATAAATTATAAATGCGAGAGCAAGATGGCCCATTGGGGGGGAGAGGCTAAGGAGGGCAACCTATCGGCACAGTAATTATATGGATGTTCATGGGCGCCGGTAGTCGTAAAAGGCTTCGATATCCCGTTTGCCCCCCTATTCTATAAAAAAAGTAACTCTGTATGTGCGTTTTCTACGTTTTCACCCCTACTTTACAGAACCTAGCTTAGTCTATACATTATAGGAAAATTTATAGTGAGATATAGACTTGAGGGGTGAAATGAGGATTGAAAAATCTATATGAGGTGTTGTCGTCGTCGATGATCAAAATAAGTAACTTAATATTTACATACTTTAAGTCATTTTCGTAGAGTTCATTTCCACCCACGTGGGGACAAAATAGGAGATACAACTTCATACGTAGCTGATGCTACGCGGGCGAATCCACAGGTGGAAATTTCGGCTGCAGCGGCCATCTCTATTGAGAGGGCCATCTGCGCGGGACATTTTATAGTGCTCAAGTGTTTGAGAGACATTCCGATACGACCGGGGAGAATCAGGCGCAGGACCTTCTCTGCTCTCCGAGGTGCTGGGGTGTAACACCGCCAAGTTCCTTACGCCGGACAGTTTTTAGAATTTGAAAACTCCTAATGGCACTTTTTGTATGGTCCGACCCAGGATTCGAACCCGGGACCTCACGTCTGTGGCTAAACATGCTTACCACTAAACCACAAGGTAGCCAATTAAGAGGAAAGTGTGTCTTTTAGGACACGGCAGGTAAGATTCATATGCATCCCCACCATGGTTCAAGTCTTGTCGTGGCGATGGGGCTTAGTAGTCTAGGGTAAACCCAAGCGTAGCCAATTGAACCGAGGGGGATCTTCATACCCCTCTTATAAGAAGAGGGGGCTAAAGATCAGGAGGAGTAAGCGCTCTCGGTACCCCTCTTAGAGGACCAAGGAGCTACAGGAGAAGGCGCTTTTGCGCACGGGGCAAGAGGCGAATATGGGAACCTCACCCCATTGCGCTATCCCAAAGTCGGTAGGGTTGTCCTATAGTGCGGGGCAAACCCATCTGTGGAGGTGGTGTCGGTCCCTTAGGGGGCTGACTAGCCTTCGACGTGCCCTCATGATCTGTTGTTCCGGGGCAAGTCATCAAGGATGGCACTGATGGCGCTCGCGGTTGTTTTTGTGGGTATTCAGCACTATCACGTACCGCGAGTCCCACACACAACTGGGCCCCACCTAGGGCCAGTGAAGGCGCGTAAATGCGTTTCTCCGCGTCAACAAAAAAAAAGGTCATATGTAACTAATGAAACTACAATAAAAGGAAAATATTCCTTATGTGCATAGTAAACTTTACAGTGTTTAGTGTCATTATTTTCCGAAAATATATCCAGCACATCAAAACCGGTAGCGGCTTGCGCGCCTTAATGACAAAGACCCAGGGCGTGACAGTGACGGGCGAGTAGTGATCTACCGGTCTAGGTAACCTAGGTATAATGGGAATTCTAAAGACAATTTAGCTCAAATTTAAGAAACCATTTTCTTACGAATACTCGGGTGGATCTAAAAGTTCGTGGCCTAACCTACATGGAGCTATGACATCTTTTTAAATCTACCGTCATTTGTTAGTATGTGTCATATTGATTTATTGTGCGCAGTTTTATTCCGATACTGCACAATATAAATTTTCTGTGATTATTTGTTTGAAGCAATCTGACGCAATTTTCAATAATGGAGAAAATTGAACACCGTGCCGTCATTAAGTACCTCATAAAAAGGCCCATCACCAAAAGACATCCATCAAGATATGGTGAGCACTTTGGGGGAGTCTGCTCCATCGTATTCCAGTGTCAAGAAGTGGGTAGCTGAGTTTAACCGCGGTCGTGAGAGCATTAAAGATGATCCTAAGAGTGGAAGGCCTACATCCTCTACCACGAAAGAAAACATCAATAAAATTTGTGATCTCGTACTGGGTGACCGACGTTTGACCATTGGTAAGATAGCTGAGATAACAAACATTAGTTATGGCCGGGTGCAACACATAATAACGGAAGAGTTGGGGTTCCATAAGGTTTCTCCTCGCTGGGTTCCGGGGTTGCTTTGAGCTGAACAAAAACGAGTTCGATACACCATTTCGTGAGACACTTTGGAACTTTTTGAGACTGATCCCGAGGACTTTTTGTCTAGATTTGTTACTATGGATGAAAGCTGTGTTCACCACCATACTCCTGAATCAAAGCAACAATCCAATAAGGCTAAGGTCGTTTTGTCGACTAACAAAGTCATGGCTTCTATTTTTTGGGATGCGAAGGGCATTATTTTTGTAGATTATTTACCGAAAGGTCAAACTATAAATTCTAGTTATTATTGTAACCTTTTACGAAGACTCCGGGAAGAAATTAAAAAAAAGAGCGAGAATGTTGCGTAAGAAAGTTTTGTTTCATCAAGACGATGCACGTGTTCACACTTCGGTTGAAACAATGTCTGTAATCCATGATTGTGGCTACGAATTTCCGCCCCACACACCTTATTCGCCGGATTTAGCCCCCTCGGATTATCATTTATTTCCAAATTTAAAAAAACATTTGGGTGGCTCGAAATTTTCAACTAAAGATGAGGTGATAGTCGCAATAAACGATTATTTCGCCGACCTTCCGGAATCTTTTTTTTCGAGGCGACAAACAAGTTTCAGGTCAGGTGGAAGAAGTGTGTTGAGCTAGATGGAGACTATGTCGAAAAATAAAAATAAATTTAGATCCACTTTTCTTTCATTTTCGTTCATCCTCGTATATAAACGCTCTGTGGGTTTGTTCAGTGTCTCAAAAAACCTCCTGTACAAAAGTGTTATAATATTCACATCATGTAAATAGAGTCTTCGGACGACGAACTCCTTGCGGTAGCAGGCGTGGGATGAGATCGAACGAACTTTTGTTCCATTGCCTGAACGTTAATTGAAACCTGGCATATGTGCAGCAGTTGATTGATAAAGATGGACGATGATAATGAAAATGATGACAATCGTGAGAAGTGAACCCTTCACCTATACGCTCTGTCACCAACACATTGGCTCTACTTTTAATTCTTGATGGAGTAGAAAGTCAAACGATAAATTAGCTCTAATTTATCTTTTATCCTTCTCTTTTCTTTTTTTATTAAGTAACTACCGACGCCAATTCACATCCACATATGCAGATGATTTGCCCCTCTTCAACCATTGAACCAACACCCCTAGAATCCACCGACGCCAGGCGTTCGATAATAAGTTGTTACAATTTATTCTGTATAAGGATAACCTTCATTGTGTTGATTGTCATTCATTACTTACATTCAATATATTTGAATAATAAAGTGTTTAATAAAAGGAAAAATAAAAGTTAAAAGGAGTAGAGCTCTGAAAAGGAACACACAATCAATAAAATTAACATTCTCTTGGCTTCATGAGACAACTAAAATCAGACAAGATATAAACTCTGTTACAATTAAATATAATTTAGCATCAAAATAACAGTGAAACATGGCGTCGGCAAGAAATCATAAACTCACCCTTTTAATGAAATATCAGTTCGTGCATTGTGACACGAATATGTTCTCGGCTGAAGAGAAAAAAACTACTTAATTATAGTTTGACAATGGCAGATAGTGTCAGCCATCGCAATTATATCCATCTTCGCCATCGCCGAAAGGAAAAAGTGTGACATTTCTTCAACACAGAGAACATTAAGCCTTACAGTCAAAGATGACAGGTACTTTTTTATAAAATATTTAAGTTTCACAATATAATTGTTACAATACCCCCCAGGTTAGGCAAAATTTTGCTACTATTTGCAAAATTTAAAACTACTAAAACGTCTACAACAAAACTTAAATTGAATCATCTGGTATTGAATGTAAAAAGAAAAAATGTTCAGCATTATTGACCGCATGAGAATTTGTTACTTCAATTATTCTTAAATAACATTATAAATGCTTAAATTTTGTTCACTGTTTACCACATATACTGCATCCATACATTCATATCCGACAAACATCACTGCAATCATAATAACACGCTAATTGCGTTAGTGCCCATTAAGTACACCTTGTCCTTTCAAACAGAGATAATATCACTATGGACCTTACTCACAGATACTAAGTAAATGCAAATGATGTAATACAGATGAACATTCTCAAAATAATGCTCATATACAATGCATCAACAAGTGTTGTAGAGCAACACCACATGTCACAGTACATGTAAAAAACTATAATGCACATAGACAATGAATCAACAAGTGTTGTAGAGCAACACCACATGGAACAGTACATGTAAAAAACTATAATGCACATAGACAATGCATCAACAAGTGTTGTAGAGCAACATCACATGGAACAGTACATGTAAAAAACTATAATACACATAGACAATGCATCAAAAAGTGTTATAGAGCAACACCACACGTAACAGAACGTGTAAAAAACTATAATGCACATAGACAATGCATCGACAAGTGTTGTAGAGCCACACAAAAGTAAATGCAAAAAAATAAAAACAATTTATCATGGATAACACATAATGATAATTTCAAGTTCTTGAAATGTTTCATAATACCTTCATATACATCTTTATTGTCTCTTAAAACCAATGTACATAAACGGTGGTATGTGTGAGCTAACGGATATACTTTTTTACAAAATATTGAAGCTTCAAAACATAATTAGCTATGAATCTTATACCCTCCAGTCCAGTAGAATTCACTTGTGGGACATATTCTCACAAGCTAGAGGGGTTAAGTGAAACTCCTCATAGCCCGAGAACATATATATATGTTCAAGATAAAAAAGGATATCCTTAAAAAGCTTAATTGCATTATATAAAATAAATCACCACTTCTGGGGTAAAGGGTCTGTTACAGGTTTAGTCAGACTCTTAAAGACATTTGCTTAATGATGACCGATTGAATTGGCACTAGCAGGTCTCTCCGTATTCACCGTTAAGACAAATACATCTTAAACACATTTGCTTAATGATAACCGATTGAACTAGCAGGTCTCTCCGTATTCACCATTAAGACAAATACATCTTAAATACATTTGCTTAATGATGACCGATTGAACTAGCAGGTCTCCCCGTATTCACCATTTAGACAAATACATCTTAAATACATTTGCTTAATGATGACCGATTGAACTAGCAGGTCTCTCCGTATTCACCGTTAAGACAAATACATCTTAAATAAAAAATACAAGAAACAAATAATTGAATGAAACCAGTTTTTGATAATGTTAGTAAAAATAATGAGGGAATGAGGTCTTACCTTGGCAGTTTTCCGAGACTCCCTGCTGCAACCCAGATTAAGCTTCTTTCTATATATAATTATAAATCCAATTAATCCATTGTTCAATATATATATATATATATAGTGACATCATCTTCATATTAAATCCCAGTTTAAGAAAAAAAGGTCACCCAAAGTCAAGCAAGATACAATAAAATAGAATTTAACACACAAGTTTCACAAGTGGCATTTACTATTCAAACTAACACAATAGTAATACGGACTATGAAATTAATAGCCATACAGATCACATATATACTACTATCAAAATGCACACATAAGATATTTCAACATTCATAGATGCTTTTCGAAACATAAGATATGAAGCATGGCGTCGGCAAGAAAACATGAACTCACACTTTTATATTCAATCAATTAATACAGTTTAACAACGCGCGCATTTGCATTCGTGGTATCCTGGCAGGAAAGTAGGTTCCCGGGCGGAAAAGAAAAATCTATTTGATTATCATATTTTAAGAAATCAATTCGTCCTACTCGCTGGAAAAAGTAAAAGAGTGACATTTCTTCGACACCGAGCATATCTTTTCTCTGATAGTCAAAGATGATAAATATACTTTTTATAAAGTGTTTAAGTAGCAAGTGGAGCAATAACGCTCTTTGGTTGGACTCTCTATGGCAATAATCAATCATTTTAATTCTGTGGTATTTGTGGTGTAATTTAATATACCTTTAATTAAAGATGTTAATCGAATTGGGCAATAGGAAGTTGGCTATCTGACCCGCATGCCGTGTACGTTCTCAAGATGAGGTAACGTGAAAGGAATTTAGACGTTCATCCGTTTTTCAATTCATAGACTAATGCCATCATCGTCCTGCGTGTCTAGTCACCACGAACATAAGCACCAGCAAAGGACATAAAACGAGTTGATTAACGACTTTTGTTTTGCTAGCTGAACAAACGAGCAGGAACTACCGACTGCGACAAACGTTCGCACATTTCTTATGCAGATGCGATGTTCATATTTAACTCCGACCCTCAAAATGAGCCTTTGTCTTGATTTTAGGGTGGTATAATGTTTTTATATAGTAAAGGAGTAGAGGAGTAATGGAATAAGAAATCTGAGCCTTTTAACGACTACCTTCATCTTCCCTCCTACCCGTCCCCCCCCCCTTCCGTCACGTGAGCGGGGGGTAACCCTATCTTGACGGCCCAATTCCGTTTCAATGCAGCATGGTACTACTATCTGTTACAAATTCTTCACAAAATATCTTCACAAGTTACACGTCTTAAGTTAACAACTTCGAAAATACTGCCATCGCCTCTTACCGATTTCTGAAGAGTGAATCGTTGAAAATGAATTTTCCTAGTTTCCTTGTGTTTGTCCTAACACACGCCAAACTAATTAAGGCTTAGAAATAGTCTTCAAAAGTGCATAAAACTATATGAAAGGTTTCGATCGGGTTTGTAAACTATAAAATAAAATAAAAAGCCTTTTATTTCTTGCATGTTTTTACATTAATTATTTGCGCTGGTTAGTTTAGGTTGCATTACTTCCCCATCATGGTTCAAGCCTTGCCGTAGCGGTGGGGCTTAGTAGCCTGTGTAACCACAGGACATCCGAGACACCTTGGGCGAAGCCAATTGAACCGAGGAGGTGGCGGCTCTTAGTACCCAAAGTCGGTGGGGTTGTCGCGTGGTGCGAGACAACCGCATCTGTGGTGGTGACGTCGGTCCCTTCAAGGGGCTGACTTGCCGTTGAGATGACCTGATGATTTGCTGTTCCGGATCACCTCACCGAAGGCGGCACTCGTGGCACTCGCGGTGGTTTTTGTGGGTATTCGGCACCATATGATGTGCCGCGAGCCCCACACGCCACTGGATTCCACCCAGGATCAGTGAAGGCGCGTAAATGCGTTTCCCCGCGTCAACAAAAAAAAGGTTGAACTACCTAATCCTGGTGTTAAATTTGATATTTCTAACTCTTGCTTTTAGTAAGAACCCCGTCTTCACAGGTGAAAGTCTCCTCCTAATTTAGCCATGTATCCCCGCCTTGGGCCACTTCTGTCTAGTCTGCTCCGGCGATCCTTATAATTTCGTCTTCCCATCTTGTGATGGGTCTTCCTTTACCTCTTTCTCCGAGTAGTCCATTCCATATCGTCACTATTCCAATCCAACGGCTAGCATGAAGTCGTGCTACATGACCTGCTCACTTCCATTTTAACTTTTTCGGGAATTGTAGAGCATCTGTCGATTTAGTTATTTTTCTTATTTTTGTATTTCTTATTTTTTGAATTTTTCTGAGACTGAGCATGCCCCTCTATTCCGTATGCGAGGCAAGGTAGTAGACACGAGTCCATGATGTTGGTTTTTAGGTACGAAGGCGAGGTGCTCTTGAATGTTTCTCTCAATTTCCAATATTGAATCCAGGTGCTTTGTTTTTCTCTCGATTTCATTGTCATTATTTTTCTTATTAAAACTTATTTGTTTTCCTAGATATATGAATAGGTCAGTACATTTCAGGGGTTCTCCTCCTATGACAAATAGTATACAGCGACCAATTGGTCGCTTTATACTATTTGTCATCACCATGCACCTTGATATGTTCATTTCGAGATCCACTTTTATGCTTGCATTGTGGAGAGATCTTATCACAAACAAGATCGTCTGCAAAGCGGAGATGGCTTGGATATTTATCATTTATATATTTATACCTCATATCGTCCTGTCTTGTTGCCTATAGATGGACTATAATACAGCTACGAATTGGATCGATCGATCGGTTTTAGCATACACTTAATAACACCAATTAATTTTCTTATGACGTCTAGATATTTTACAATAACTGTTTTATTATTCACAATTTGCTGTAATTACAGCCAAAATAACAAACTAAATGATAAATTTGAATGTAGATCTATATTATCATCATCGTCATCATTATCAGCCGGATGACGTCCACTGCTGGACACAGGCCGCCCTCGTAGCGTATCTGTGTTCCAATGCGTAATTAATTTCGCAAACTACTAAACCATTAGAAGCTGCTGAAAATGCATCATCGACTCGAAGTCGTAGCTGTATGTTATACTAGCAGCCCCTCGCGGTTTTACCCCCGTTCTCCACCCCCAAAAGCGCACTCTTAGTTTCATAAAATTAGTTATTAGCGGATGGCTGCATCCAGAACCTAAATGGCAATTTTTGGGTTTGTAATTTCTAAGATTTCATGATTAATCAGTTAAGTATTTCACTTTTTTATATAGAAAATATTTTCTCATAGTGCCTTTGACTGCATTACAGCCGAATCGGGCCGGCGAAACGGACCAGATACTTCTCACTTAAATGATGGTACGCTGACGGGTTTCGTGCGTTTTGTGTTTCAACCGTGGGCCACACATGTAAGTGGCCCACGGGATGTTATATGCGAGTGTCAAAGGACACCTGTAGTCAGAAAATGAGTCCATTGCCCGTTTGTTCCGTAATGATATATAAATAAAAAGTATTTTTTACAGTAAAGGGTGGACGAACTAGCATTCGGAGCTTATCAATAACTTACGACGCCTATGAGGCGTTACCCTTCTTTTAAATCCCCCAATTGGCCAGACAAATATATAAATAATAGTTGACGACAGTCATCGCTGCGAGTCTATTGTAGCCCATGGGCGAATCGTTAAGCTACAATAGACGATAATAGACAAAACGAGTCTACTCAGATATAGACCAAATGCAGTTACAATACGATCTTACACGTTCATCTTGATACGGTTAGACCACCTGGTCTAAGCTGATAATTACTAACATACCGCAGGCTACGTTTACCGTCACAGAGGCCCCACATCAGGCGAGGAAAGTCACGGCATGATGATCGCCTGCGGGCTGGCGCATAAGCAAACTAATTCAAAATCATAGAGATTATATGTGCCTCTTATTTTTTTTTACCCGATTACATCAGCAGGTGGGACAAATTATTTTCAAACTTATGTATTTATGTACATTTCTATATACCCTGCTACAACCTGAAGTGGTTCACGGATTTTAAAGTTGCAGGTCTCCGTACATTTGTCTCTGTGTAGTGACAGGTACTTTAAAATACATTCTAAGCAGTCGAGCTTTGTGTTTTTCAATTTATTGTTAGTTTGTTGCGTACGCCATAGGAAGATTTATGTGTTTCAGGTGTAAATATGGACATAACTGTGTGTTAATGTGGTATATTGTTGTGGCTCGAAAAGAAAAGTTATATGAGTTTTATAGGTTTCGTTAGATTCATTTTATATTCAGACAAAATAATATGAGAAGGAATGCATATGCAATTGCAAACTGAAGTACAAATGAGACTACGGACATCCGGTGCTCTTAAACATCGTTTCCTCCACCGGAAACTATCCCTATAGGCTCACGAACCGCACGAAACGCGACACTGTAGGTGCCACTTTACGGCGGTACCTCCCAGATTGTGCCGGCTCAATTACGTCCCATAGAGGATGTAGTGTCATAATAATAACAATAAATAATAAAAATGTTTTATTTTAGAGACAATGAAACAGAAAATATGCACCGAGCATGCCACTACCTCCTCCTATGCAGCATGGTACTACCTCATACAAGCATGGCACTAACTCTTACAAGCATGGCACTACCTCTTACATAGTTATTGGCGTTCTAGTCACGTTCCACCAGACGATCAGATCGATTGCCTCTTACGCAACATAAACATATGTAACCTACATTGAGATGAGCATTCGCCGTCATTACGAGTGTATTTTAGTACATTTTAGTAATTCGAGGCCACTGGCCATATCTGGGTATTAGTAACGAGCTAAATAATATTAAAACGAGACGAAAAACCTTTATAGTCCAAGAGATGGATGGAGCATTGCCTTTTGAACGATACATTAATATTCACGTATTCAAACATTAATAAATATATAATAAGTTTTATTTCATTCCACAATTCATAAGCAGGTAGGTGCATAGTAGCCAAACAGTGTTATGGGCGGAAAAATATTTGTGGAAGACTGGAAACCAAGCCAGACTAAGACCTGTATCGCGGGCACGAAACCTCCCAGACGCGGTCTTTTTACTATTTATAGAAGGTAATGTTAGTAATGGTATATAATCACCTTACTTGCATCGCTAAGATAGATAAATCTGTTTTTTTGCTCTTTATCTAATTACTGCTAATACAGAAGTTATTAGATATATTAAAAATATGAATAATTTTAGATTACTTTTGAATACGTGACCACTAACTAGACATTGGTACCAAATAGGATGCCTGATGATGATAATTTCTCAATGTTTCTGATAAAATGAAGTAATAAAATACATTAGGTATTTTAAAACCATTACATATAAATTCAGACGCCTACAGATTTCAGCCCCGTCTAGGTGAGTACAGACATGTGAATGATTGTGAAACCCTATAGATATACTCACATGTTACTGATAGAATTGTAAGTCAAAGAGACGTGGTCAAGGGGGACAATATAGTGTTAAATCTAGCAGTAGGGGTTATTATTGTACAGATATTATTAATTTGTTCAAATTAAGCCTTAGTGGCTGGAGGTCGGTCCTCTTGTAATTCCTAAAAAGCCCTGTGTAGGATTAAACTTATAAAAGCTGATCACGTTGTACTTACAATATTAAAGTAATTGAAGTATATTGTTCAAATAATTTCATTCAACGATTTTAATGGCGTTACTGTACTTAGTAAGTTATTTCAGTTTTATAAGTGCGTACACCATCAGTGTCGTAACACTACATCTTCCTATGCTGCGGAATTGGGCCGGCACGACCGGTGAGGTACCTCTCCCTCACTTAATACCGCCGTAAAGTGACATCTACGGTGTCGCGTTTCGTACGGTTTGTGAGTAGCCAGTGGCCAATTGGGGGAGGTGAAAAGGAGGATAACGCATCGGCATAATTATGCAGATGTTTATTGGCGTCGATAGTCTTTGAAAGGCTCCGATATCTCGTTTGTCCCCCTATAGTATAAAAAGAATTTTTTGTTGCAGGTATATAGTGCATCAAGAGGCAAAATATAAAAATGTTCTTCACACAAAGGTCCACAATGCAATCTCGACCCCAGCAACACAAATACAACGCCCTCTCGGACTATAAACGCAATACACATTCACCGTTTGATGAAACCGCGGTAACGAGAGGCGTTACGTAATTAGAGAGGAACATATTTGGACCTTGGCGATTATATTACTGACTGTTACTCGACCTTACACCTACAAATCCCTCCCCCCTTTTTTTCTTAAGCAGTTAATCAACCTGTCATTCTCTGCTTATGCATATCAATAACTCCTCCTTGGGCTGGCACACGGTATCGATTTCAAATATTTCTGAGGTTTGTGACTTCACTGTGGATAACTTGGAGTGGCGATTAGACCGCGTGTTACACCAGAGATTGGAATCCGCGTCCAATCCCGCGTAGGTCATGGATGTTTATCTATATATTATGTGTATTTATATAATAAAAATCTTAAATATATAAAACAAAATATTAAAGGTATATAAATTTCGGTTATGTTACAGGTACTAGACAACCGATTTTTAGGGTACTTAGCACATTGCTAGGCTAACGTGGTGTGATAAGTCCAAAGATATTACTATTATTATTATTTACATGTGAACAGAGATACTTTTGAATAGCAAATAGCCTGTAGAACTTAATATGCCCTTCCTTTTTCGGGATAAGTAGAAACTTTAACGTCATTCCACATTGTAATCTGTGTATGTGCCAAATTTCATCCAAATCACTCTAGTAGTTATTGTATAAAAGATTAACAAACATTCTTTCATGTTTTTAACATAAGTTGGATTTCCCAAAACCAAATGTCTAATTCAAAACACAGCAAGGAAATAACCTAGAGGTTAATTTAAATTGTATTGTCCTGGTTACCTATCAATTTGCTAGAGATTATGGAATAGCTCTATAGAGGAGACCCCCTGGTGTAAGTGTTCATTGCTATTTTGGTAGTAATGTAACACTGTATATTGACATTTAGATTACCGCGTAAAAAAAGGAGTTTAATAAAAGATGCCAAGTCACGTAATCGAGCGTTTCAAAACTGGAAGGAACTATGAATCAGTGGGGTGACAGTGGGTTGGCAAGACGGGTAAATGCCCGGGGCCCATCAATTATCTACCGGGTCAGGTACCGGGTTGGAGGAAGGTGCACAGGATCACGCTAACGTAATTGTTTATGCTTCTTTCTTCTTTCACCCATTTTGCCGAGTCAGCTACAGGGGACCAGAGCCAGAGGAAGGAACACAAGAGTACTCCAACATCATTGTTTATGCTTCTTTCTTCTTTCACCCGTTTTGCCGGGTCAGCTACAGGGGACCAGAGCCAGAGGAAGGTGCACAGGATTACGCTAACATCATTGGTTATGCTTCTTTCTTCTTTCATCCGTTTTGCCGGGTCAGCTACAGGAGACCGGAGTAAGAGGAAGGAACACAAGAGTACTCTAACATCGTTGATTATGCTTGTTTATTATCTTTATGTATATATAGTATCATGTGATACCGCCGTAAAGTGACAGTTATGCTGCCACATCTCGTATGATTTGTGATTTGTTGGTGGTCTATTTGGAGGCTAGGGCGACAGAGGGTAACGCGTCCGGATGTTAATGAGTGTGGGTAGTTACAAAATGGCTCCGGCCGCTTTTGCGTTTGTTCTCCTATACTATAAAAAAAACCTTCACGCCTATTGTTCCCGAAGAGATGGGCAGAGGTGTGCTAGTACATCCACAACTCGTACGTCCAGTAGATATACTAGAACACCCACGATTAGCCAAGGTACCGAGGCACATGATGTCATAGGTGGCCAGCCTGTGTCCACTTCAGGCACATTCCAATCCCGGAAAATGTAATGCGTGCTCAGAATAATCTGAGAAACATTTAATAACAGTTGCCCGACCTGGGGATCGAACCCAGGACCCACGCGGCCAACGGTCTTAACGGGCGACAACCGTACCCTTACACTACAGACCTATACTATAAAGAAAGAAAAAAATGTCTGGTTCCACGTAAGTCTACTCATGGACGATATCATTTTAAGTGATAGCGGTTTTATTCTCCCGATGGAGTCCATCGGGCGATGCGTTCACAGACCAATTGTTGCAACTTTCACTCGAATGAGACGACTTGTTACACGCTCTCGCTTGCAGACTCCGGCCATTCGGAACATTACTAGAATATGAACGTTACTATGACGTCACGTTTTTTCGTGTATGCGATTTTTACAATGCGTCACGTCAAAAGCCGCATGCCGGAGCCAACACGAAGTTTTGAACATATGCCACGAGTCACACGCCACCGGATCTAAGGTCCCAGCGTTACAAAAAATAAGGTCCCCAGTTACTAGGCCGCACCTCAAAATATGGCAGCTTCGTTTGAAACGTTACGCGTCGACCAAAAATGCGGCGCGACCGGTTCCGACGTGAATGAGAGATGAGTTACAACCGAAACGAAAGTGATGAAAGTGTTGGACTTTACCGAATTCCCGCGTTCATCTGCTACATAACACGAGACCGATACGTCATACTGCGTTTGATATTTTTTTATCTATTTTAATCGTTTGTTTTATTTGCACTAATTGTGGAAAGTTCAAAATCAAATTTCATTTAAATTAATGAAATATTTAGGAGAAATTCTTTCAATTAAGGTTTCTGTACAATACTTTATGTCTTCCTAGCGTTTCGGTAATTTAATTTTTACGATTTGGTAAGATAGGGAAACATTTTCCTTCTGTGGGACCTTATCGGCGGTGTTATAGCATTAGATACAGTTCATCGGGCTAGCGCTGACTTTTGTACCTTTTAGTAGGTACAGGTACCAATACAATAAAGAAATTAATACAATGTATTTAAGGTTTTTTAAATTACAGCAGTTTAACAACAGGTAGTCCTGCCGGGGCGGTACTTCTCGCTCATATACCCCCGTAAAATGACACCTATTGTTTCGCCATTCGTTCGTTTTGTGAATAGCCGGTGAGAGTGGCTATTATGTGGATGTCTTTGCGTTGGTTGTTCGTTAAAGGCGCCGATTGCTCGTTTGCTATGTAAGTATAATTTTACCTTGCTGTCCCGACGTTTCGATCACTTTACAACTACGTGACAGTGATGTCACTGCGTCATCTATGCCTCAGTCAGCGATACTAAAATATACACATTATTGTTTGTTGACGCGGAGAAACGCTTTTACGCGCCTTCACTGGCCCTGGGTGGTGTCTTGTGGTGGGTGGGGCTCGCGGCACACGATAGTGTCGAGTACCCACAAAAACCACCGCGATCGCCATCAGTGCCGCCTTTGGTGTGGTGCCCCAGAACAACAAATCTTCAGGGCACCTCGTCGGCTTGTCAGCCCCCGAAACGGGACCGAAGCCACCTCCAAAGATGGATTGTCCCGCACCATAGGACAATCCCACCAACTTTGGGATATTCCCAAACTTCGTACCTTGCCACGTGCGCAACAGCGTCGCCTCCTTTTTTTCCTTTTTTTTCGCCCCCTCTTCTTATTGGTAAGTTTTGCTCATGTCTCAGCGCCCACGCACGTTACCACATCTTGCGATATACGAAATTAATGTAAGAGAGCACCGATGGTGAGTCTATATATAATTTAATGTAAAGACTTTTTCATACTATATGTGAAAAGCACTAAACGCGACACCGAAGATGTCACTTTACGGCGGTGTCATGTGAGCGAGAGGTGTCCCCCCCCCCCCCGGTCGAGCTGACCTAATTCCGCTGCAATGCAGCGTGGCATTTCTTCTTATTACAAATATGATGAAATATCACCAAAACTGCAGCAGGGGCGGCGTTACCTCAGGACCCTGTGGATGCAAGGGATTGAGACCTTTTGATAAAATACCATATTTTATTCATTAGCTAAACCATAAACGAGCATGCAGATGCACTGCCCTCTTTCTTCCTCCCAATTCTATCAAATATATAAAGAATGTATCAAAAGTTGCTTTTCGAACGTCAATAAGTATATATATATATATATATATATAGGCTATAACTCGTTCTAGCCTATTCCTGTCCTGTGAAGAACCGGTGAAACAAAGTCTAAAACTAAACTCTGAGATATCTACAACAAAATTTACAGAATATCAGGGACTTTAGTGGTAACCGAATAAAGTATTTTGAACACTGTTCCATGTTTATATAGTAAAACAGAAATAAAGTGTAACACTTTGAATATGCTTTCAAAAATAACTGTATAAGTGCTAATAACTGTTACAGCCAATAAGGTTTTTTTAATTATTTTTTATAACATTTATAACAATAGAGCTTATGCATTTGCATAAGCTCTAATGCAAATGCGTGGTTTGCTGACGTGAAGGAGAGCTCTCCCACGTATTTTCCGTCGGATGCTCACAAACTTCCACTCACTTCATAGTAGTTTACTTGATGGTGAGACAACACCGTGAGACGGGCAACACCGTGCTGTATTACAGTCGCTTTAGGCGGATATAGTCGTGAACATTTTGTTCCAATGTATAGGGGGCATACGAGGAATCAGATCCTTTCTACTTCTACTGACGCCCAAAACAATCTCATAATTATAACGCCAATGAGTTGTCCTCCCCGCCAGTGCGCCATAATTATATAACTGCAGTACAGCAACACTACAACACATGATCATCTAACTATATATCTCTGTCAGATGAAATTTACTTCTCTGTACAATAAAAAAGCAGTGTTCCATTGCTGACGTCACTGCTGAACATAAAGCGAGACAAGGAACTGGCGTATCGCTATCGAGTCACGACATCGATATCTCCATATCTATTAATCGATAGAATGAGACTATAATAGAAGCGGTATCTGGGCCTAGAGCTGGTGAAAACAAGAGGGGGATGACGTAACTGGTTCAAATTATGTCAGCTCTTTTTGCTATAAGTATAGAGATTTTGCTATGTTATTATTTACTGTCTCGTGATCAAGTGTTACTTATTTCTAACCACACACGTGAGTTCGAATCCTGCATTGCAGCAAACAACATTTAGAATTAGAAGGATTTTTCAATTTCTAATTACAGTCCGACTTAAACTAAAAAAACTTAAAAAAAACATGTGTATTGTTCTAGCCTTGGGACAAACACATCCACACACACACACAC
>JAFELO010000381.1:220252-252206 GCA_017140195.1 Eumaeus atala | reverse complement strand
CCCGCCACTAACGAGGAGGACTCTAACAAATATAGCACAACTAGTAAGAAGGCCCATTCTACTCATCTAACGCCACTTACTTTTCTAAGTTGATAGGAGAGTATCATGGACTATAATTACTGTAAATGAACACATATTTGGATACATTTTGTTTCTACAAATATTGCAGTCCGTACATACGCAGCAGAGGCCCGTCTATCCCATAACTGGACACTGGGTGGGCGTGTCCTAAAGTTTCTTTGGACTCACAACACTTTCGGTGCTTGTAAGAGTGTCCTTGGGATTAATCCTGTTCCTACTGGAGGCTGCCGAA
The DNA here is from genome assembly GCA_017140195.1 of Eumaeus atala. Classification (NCBI taxonomy): domain Eukaryota; kingdom Metazoa; phylum Arthropoda; class Insecta; order Lepidoptera; family Lycaenidae; genus Eumaeus; species Eumaeus atala. The sequence goes on along the minus strand of JAFELO010000381.1, from coordinate 251,893 downwards.
CAACTGCCGGACTTCTTTACCTGACTCCAGAAGAGTTTGTAGAATATATTCTCCAAGGTCTCACGGCTACCTTAGGGACTGTGCACATGATTTGAGGCAACACTTCAACTGTCAAACCGCAGACATAGAAGCAGTAGGGAATACATCAGAAAATCCTAAACAATAAGCGTCGGCTATGGTCTGTTTAATCTATGACAAGACACACAAACGAAGTGTCCAGTGTGTGTCCGTAACGCCGTTGTATCTCATACACAAACACTGGCAGGGTTGGCAGATGGAGACTGAAAATGGTAAAAAATTTATATTGTCGTAATTTCAGGACCGTATTTGGGACATAAGAACATCCGCATAATTACTATGCCGATATGTTGCCCTCCCTTCCTTCTCCCCACCAATGGGCCACTTGAAATTTCAGTGAAAATCTACTTGTCTAGTAAAAGATCGACACGTGAAATTCGAACACACATGTGGGTTTTTATGTCTATGCACATGTAATACCAGCCTTTACCCGCTACTTCGTCGTAAGATTCGGCGGGATGTTGGCTGCTAACTAAAAAATTGGAGAAACAGTATGTTCATCTCATGATTTTTACTTATCTTTATATGAAACTTATTCACAGTCGGTTCAGCAGTTTGGCCGTGACAACGTCACAGACAGACAGCATACTTTCGCATTTACAATGTTAGTATGGATTACGTGTTTCCCTAATATGTATAAGTGACACAATAGACTAAACATGTTTTTGATTTCATCTTAACATACTGTTATCCATTTTTCATGACTAACATAGTACGAAAAGGTAATCTGGAAAATCTGGCAACCCTACACCTGTCACGTGAACGGAAAGTAGCCTAGGAATTGAGCAACACTTAAAAGCATTACAAGATAACTGTTCACTTAAATAAGATTACATATAGAAGGTTGTAATTTTTAATTGCAATTATTCCATTCCAGAAATAATAACAGTGATGATGTGTTTCTGCCATTTGCGACGCCTCTCTCATAAGATGGCATTGAATCTTCAAAGTTATATCCTCTCGTAAAATTAAAAAAAAACAACGGATTGTGTAACTTATTTTACAATCGAATAAAATAACAAAATGATATTTTATAGCAACCAAGTAGTTAGCAAGAGTTAGTGCCATGTTGCATTGCAGCGAATTGGGCCGGCGCCATCGGGGTAGGGGGGAGGAATTCCCCGATTTCTCGTTTGTCTCCCTATACTATAGAAAAAACAAATATGATAAATAATTAATTGTGAGTCCTATATTATAAGATGGCATTGAACCTACAAAGTTATGTCCTCTCGTGGAATAAAAAAACAATTGAACTTAATTTACAATTTCAGTTTCTAAAATGATATTATTTAGCGACAAAATATGCTAAATATTTATGTAACTTTCAGGAATTTTTGCTCGGACTAGGTTTTATTGTAAATGGTTAGCATGTGTCATTTATTTTGTACTGTTAACGATGTTAGAAAATTATTGGCCTGAGGGCAATGAATATGCTCCCACCCGCAGCAATAAGAAAAAATGTATACGCACATTATAATTACTAAAAAAGGGCAACGCATAAAAGTTATCCCTAATATGTATAAATGCGTTGTCCACCTTGATTCCTCCGTTCCAATGGGCTACTCACCAACAGGACGAAACGCGACCACGAATTAGAAACGATTGTCATGTCGTAACAGAATCGTAACAGTGGTAGTAGCGCGTATGTACTTATTCCGGGAGCTCCAGCACCTAATCGCTTGTGTATGGAGGCTATATATCATACAACTGCCTTGTTGTCCAGTGGTAATCATCAATCACAGGCGTGAGGTCCTGGTTTCTAGCCCCGGGGCGGACCAAAGCGTTATTGGGTTTCTTCAATTTCTAATAACAGTCCAAAGCCACGAAATTGGCGATGTTACACCCCCGTGCCGCGGTGACCACGTTAAGCCTTCGGTCTCGCGTCTGATTTCTCTCCAGTCGTGTCGGACTGCAGTCCCATCGGAATAGGTGAATAAGCAACAGGGAGTGCACTTGTGTCTGCGTGCATACTTGTGCACTATAATATGTCCGGCGCAGTTGGCTATTCTCTATAGAGATGGCCGCCGTGGCAGAAATTCTGCTAGGATATTATATCATACAAAGACCAATGGGAGCTGTGTACACGGGTGAAACTGCGAGTCGCCGCTAGTGTTGTATAAACAACGAAAGGTTAAACAACAGCCGTTATTATGTAACTAGACGGTTATCTCGCCTTCACCATTGTGTAGTTCGGAGCAACTTGAGGAAAACATCATACAATATATTACAGAGGAGTACAAGTCAACTGTCAATGAACTCCAAAACAGGTTGACCCATTTTGATGAAGTTTATCTTGATTACAATCACGAGGCAAAAACCTAAAAGTGTATACGGTTTTTGAGATTTCCGTGGTCTATTGGAGACGACTAAGGAGGGAGGGCAAGACATGTTTGTGATGATTGTGCGGATGGCGCCTTGGTCTACATCGACACGCACCAGCTGCTGATTTGCCCTCTCAGACTATACAAAAAATCGTCTGAGACGGCGTTGCAGCCTATTCAAGCTGCCTTTATCAAGGGGATAATTCTCGCTCACATAACGACTAAGATCATGGAGGGTTTTTTTTTAAATTCTATTACTTGAACAATGATTAATAACATCTTAAGTTTATGGGAAAGTTACACATTATAATAAACCTCCTTTAACGCATTTATTCGCGGTTTACTAAAGTATTTTATAATGCCGACGTTTCTGGAGTTTATAGTTACGGTTACAGGCAGACTGAGGTGACAGAAGTCCTGATGTCACAAGTTTAAAAGCACTCGAAGATTTTTATAATTTAGTTTTTCCGATTATTTAGTTTTTCCGATTAAGGTGGTATGTGTTTATATTCTGTTTTTGATTTGATTATATTTATCACTGGGTCCCAAGTAGAAGGAAGCACGCACTCATCTTCTCTATTGAATATTGAATGTCTTTTTTTATTTAATTTTAATAGTGTCACTTATCTTGCTTGGAAGTAATCTGTGTTCTTTCGCGAGGGCTAATAGCACATTATCAGATCGAAAGCATATAGAAATAAAAGAGGTCAACTTCAAGGCGTTCACATACTGACAACGTGTCATGCAACACGCGTTACAAAGTCTGTGGGTTGAAAGTTCTGCAAGACAACAAGCTTCCAATTCCCGATCTGCCTCACAGAGACCGAGTGAAACTTTGGGATTTGGACCGAGTGATTGGAACGCGAGGATAAAATCCGTTAAATTATTTTTTTCGTAATAATTTTAATTGTGCCCACCGCACAATCAATTAGTATTCGGCGGAGATTTTCCCATCGAACTGAAGGTCGATACCACCACAACATGCCGAATTTCGTTAATTTTTACGCATCCTACATTAATTAATATCATCATAAACGTAAATTGAATTACGGTTTAAAATTTATTTAGCCCTTGACATTTAGTTACCGACTCCCGTATATGGGCCTATATAATTTTATTGACTATACAACCTTAATCTACCCGGCCAACACGTTCCTGTTGGCCTGGTAGATTAAGGTTTATTAAAATGTAGATTTGCGTGACCGCGGAGGTACATCTTATACCTCCGCAAGGTGATAAGTATGCTGCCGTGATCTGTGCTGCTAGTGGGTATCCGGTGGTCCATTAGAGGAGCGGGAGAAAGGAGGGCCACACACACATCTGCATAACAGCTTTCCGGATGTGTATAGGCGCCGATAGTTGTGACAAGGCTCCGACTGTTCGTTGGCTCCTTTATGCTATAAAATAAATAGTATACTAAAATAATAAAATAAAGCCTATGGACCAACTACTATTAAGTCTAAGACCCACAGTCTCTCGCCGACACAAGCAGACGGTAGCGTCAACAAAAACGTTTAATATATTTTTTATTTGTTAACATGTTGGTAGCCGATGTATTAGATTTTTTTATTTATTACTCATGTTTACAGCATGGTATAGTAATACATCATATATTAACCTGACATTCACAACTTTTCGAGTAATTTTTGTCTGTATCCTAAATATCACCTATGAAACGGATATAGGGGATATCAATGATAGACATCTAAGTCTCCGACTACTTATTTGACACCTACACTACATAAAAAATAGTTAATCATTGAAAGTTAATGTAATAAGATAAAATAAAAGAACAAGTTAAGAAGTAGGCAAATTGAAAAACATTAAATAAACTTCAGATGGTAGGTAACAAAAAACGATTTTAAAAAAATGTGCGAATTGATAATTTTTTTTTGCTACTACTAAAGGCTTACAGGTTAGTAAGTATAACGAAGACAGCAATAGTTTATGAGTGAGATAGCTGAAAGATCCGCATTTAAGATTATTTTCTTTAATGTAACGGCTTATACAAACGTTTCCCAAATATCTGCTTACACAGAACGCTTACCACTCTATGTTCGATAATGTTAATAGTTAAATTGTCTATGTTTTGTACATTCTCATATCGGGATGCACCTTTCCAGGCTGCGTTATAGTGGGGGGACAGGCCTTTTGACCACAAGAGACCTCCACGTCGCCCGACGAGCACTCGTCGTTCGATGGATAGGGAAATCCAGTTAAGCTGTATGTAAGCGAAGCGCAGCTCATTTCTCTTCCCTTCCACAGAATAATTTCAGGTCAAAAAACAACGCTTGCATTACATTACTGAGTCACGTCACCCGCCAGCGCACTATTAATTTAGGAAGGATCATACTAATGGGATACGTGTAGGAGTAGAGTACACACCCAGCGGATGTTCTATAGCTCAGGGGTAAAAACGAACAGTGTGAGCCTTTTGGCACCGAATATACCCATGTTTACCCTGTGCATCAGGTGAGTACTGACGCCCATAGACCGCGGGATTGTTATGGAGACGTGTTGACCTTAACTCATCCGTTCCAATAGGCTACTGGCAGGTCACAAGCTGCACGAAACGCGATCGCATAGCTATGACTTTGAGGCAGTATAATAAAAGCGAAAGGCACCACCCTGTCGTGCCGATACATTTCGTCTTCAATTCAGCCGTACTCTACCTCTAATTAACTATATATAGGAACTCAGCATGTTTTAAACCAAAGTCCCCAAAATGTCTATCTGTATGTGATCGATTGTCTCAAAGTATTCGGTGAAAACCGCGTGAAAATCCGATCAGTATAAAAGGATTTTCAAACGGCTCTCACCAGGAGAAGGATGCAACAATTCCTGAGGAAGATTTTAGTTTACAATTTGCTAAGGTAGGAATCAGACATGTATCTTTCACGAGCGAAGCCGTGGCGGATCATTAGTAGGTATTTAGTATTTGAATAAAAATTAATATAATAAATTTTGAATCAATTCGTCTTCATTACCGGACTAAGTACATATGTAAGTGTAGTATTACGCAACGAGGTCAAATTATCTAAAGCGCTACGAAGATGAGACCTTCGTGTGTAAGAGTACATTGAATAAGCAAATCAGAATAACAATAAATGATACTTAAAAGCAATTGAATTATCTATGGTACGTTACTGTTTTACAATCCATTTGATGCTCACGTTGAATGCCTTAGCCGTTTTTATATCGATTAGTCGTAAATAGAATTATTACCATTGATCGGAGGCCGTATACATAATTATCCGTCGGTGCCACACCTGTTACTTAAGACCGGTCCACAAGCCGAGGAATACCCATAGATACAATGTAGACAGAGTAGGCAAACAATAGTCATCACCACAGTTCAAGCCTTGTCGTGGCGGTGGGCTCAGTTGCATGGGGTGAACAGAGACCTTGGGCGAAGTCAATTGAACCGCTGTGGTTCTCTCATAAGAGGGGGCTAAATAGCAGGCGACTCTGCATAGCAAAGGGCGATGGGCAAACCTCACCCAAACTGTCCCAAGGTTGGTGGGGCTGCTCTGTAGTGCGGGGTAACACTTCTGTGGAGGTGATGTCGGTTCCTTAGGGGACAAACTGGCCGTCAAGTTGCCCTGATGATTTGTAGTTCTGGGGCACCCCATTCGAAACGGGACTGAAGGTACTCGCGGTGGTTTCAGTGGGTATTGGCGCTGTAATGTACCGTGAGCCCCACACATCACTGGACCCCACCCAAGCCGGTGATGGCGCGTTTCCCTGCGTAAACAAAGAAAACCAGGCGTTTACTTTTTTTTTTTGTTGACGCGGGGAAACGCATTTACGCGCCTTCATCGGCCCTGGGTGGGGTCCAGTGGTGTGTGGAACTCGCGGCACATGATAGAGCCGAATACCCACAAAAACCACCGCGAGTGCCATCAGTGCCGTTCTTGGTGAGGTGCCCCGGAACACGGAACAACAATCATCAGGGCACCTCGACGGCTAGTCAGCCCCCTAAGGAACCAACTCCACCTCCACAGATGAGGTTGCCCAGCACTACAGGTTCCCATCCTCGCCCCTTGTCCCGTGCGCAAAAGCGCCACCTCCTGTTGCTCTTAGGTCCCCTCTTCTTATAAGAGGGGTACCGAGAGCGATTCCTCCTCCTGATCTTTAAGCCTCTTACAAGAGGAGGGCCTCTTATAAGACGGGTGCAAAGATCGGTTCGCCCGGATTCACCCCAGGCTACTGAGCCCCACCGCCACGACAAGGCTTGAACCATGGTGGGGAAAGAAAACCAGGCCTATGACTGCGTGTCTGTGTCGATTAATGGAGATGAGAAATGCATTACTATCTTTGTCTATCTACTCTCGTATGCGCATTGCGGTTTAGTAACCGCTTGAATTTCCTTTTCTTGCGTAGAAGCACTGTTATATTGTCTCACTGGCGCAATATCACAAGTCTCGCTGAGTTTGTAGCGTCGGTTTTTCTTGAGTATAATATGCTAGGGTTGAACCAGTGGTAAAATGTTACTACATTATTACTTTGACGTTTAATAAGACATTTACAAGAATTCTTTTGCTGATAAAAATATTTTCATTTCTGTCAACTGTGTGAGAACCTATCAATCGTAACATTTGCATGCAGTAACGACTATTTGCTACTTTTAGTTATAGTTAATATGTGGTGGCAAACGAGCATCGGAGCCATATGGTAAGATTATGCAGATGCCTTACCCGCCTCCACACCATCCCTCCCAATGGATCATCGAATACTCACACGCGCGCAATGCATAGCCGTCGCTTTACAGCGGCGTCGTGAGCAAGCGATGCCTCCCCTGTCGTGCTGACCTAGTTCAGCTGCAATGATGCGTGGCACTAACTAATACAAATGGCATGATAGTTAAAATTAAAGAATGACATTTTATCACAATATAAATTTTATTTCCTTTATAACATAACAAAAGACCGCAATCGTGGTAGTAGATAAACAATATGGATATACTATAGTATAACTATTATAAAACAAGGCTTAATCTTCTTCGCTCGTTATAGGAGAGTAAATATAGTATGATTTACCCAAACCCAATGAGCAAAGCCATCGAGTTGTCAGTCTTGATTGCTTCGCTCGTCGTAATTAGGTCTAACGTGACTTATGTCCCTGGATATAACCAGTGAAAACAATTCGTTCTCGCTTCGCTGGTCAAAATTCAGTCAATCACGATCTAATAACTAAATCTATGACGGGCGAAGCCAAATCAGTCATTTAACTTCATAATATCCAGGGATCAATTTGTAAGGCTACATTAAGTTAATCGGTAGCAAAGATGGAAACTTGATAATATTTAAGGTCGTAGTTACCGAGATCGAAGCAGTACTTACAGCAAATGCTGTCTTGTCTACAAAGATCATGAAAAGTCAACGTTGTTTAGACGTATAAACTGTATAACATGTGACAGTAAAAGTATAATTAGCTACAATAAAAAAAGCACAACAATGTCAGAATATTTAAAACTAGTTGGATTTATGGACTGTCACGTTGGCCTAGCGTTCTACAATCTCTACCGCTCAAAATAATATACTATTTGTATATAATATTTTTGACCTTTTTGTGACATGGGTCAGAAACATTATATATAGGTAAATTAAATTTATCTAACTTTACTGTTTTCTAAATAAGTTTTTAATATTCTTTTATTCTTTTCCCGGAGGCGATTGTAGAATCACTCATGAAGGCCTGTAGATCCTGATGTCTGTATGTTTAACTCGTATACAATTTGAATTAGTAAAATATTAGTATAATGACAATGAACCTACTAAATATAGAACCCACTAGTACTAACAATTAATTTCCACTAAAGAAACCACGTACGTAATATACGTACGTGATAGGTTGCGTACATAACACTAATTTATTTTTAAAAACTAAATGAGAAAGGCTAAGAACATTGTTAAGCACTTCTTAATGAGTTAACATCTAAATCCACTCCGAAAAACGTAAACCCAGGGAAACCGGAGCGATTTTTAATTAATTTGCAATCCGGCTCGAAGGACCAACAATATTTTTACCCTAATAAGTTGTCGATCCTAAAAATGTATATGATACGTGTCTCTAGCGACCGAGCATTCCATTTCAACATGTATCAAGTATCCAAGATATATATACGTTGAGATATTTATATTTCGACATACAGAGCGACGCATTTCAAACTGTGCGACACACGCGACTGTCTGCTTCATAAAACAAGAAAAATATTTTGAAGACTTATTTTGATATAAACAAAGTACAAATGAGTAAATGTAAATTATTTTCCAAGTAGTTGTCACAAAATGAAATATTCTTTATTTCTAATTAAATCATTAGATAAATATTTTATTTAAATAACATGCACGCTTTGAGCAAACGTTTCTTGCGCCCTTTAATGAATCGAAAACATTTCAGTCATTCAAAATTACTTTGAAAGATTCCGTTACATAGTGACACAACTAATAAAAGCGTGTTAAAGAAAAGAACGCAGAGAAACAGTAAACTTTTAATAATACAATTGAATACAGACACCAGGCGTCCCGACGTACTTACAAACATAAAACGAGCCGCGCGCACTACATGAAGTCGTCGTACTCGTCGCCGTACTCGAAGTTACCGTAGCCGTCGTATTGGTTCAGATGCGCCTGAAACAAGTACAAATATTGAACCATCATATTGCGTGGAGGTGGAAATTCTTTCAACCGCACCGGCCCGGAACGACCGAGGTGGCACCTCTAGCTCAGGCGATACCGGTCCGGAAGGACCGAGGTGGCCCCTGTAGCTCACGCAATACCGGTCCGGAACGACCGAGGTGGCACCTCTAGCTCACGCGATACCGGTCCGGAACGACCGAGGTGGCACCTCTAGCTCACGTGATACCGGTCCGGAACGACCGAGGTGGCACCTCTAGCTCACGCGATACCGGCCCGGAACGACCGAGGTCGCACCTCTAGCTCACGGGATACCGGTCCGGAACGACCGAGGTGGCACCTCTAGCTCATACCATTCCGGCCCGGAACGACCGGCATCAGCGATGACTGCTGTCGCAAATCCAGTTTTGAGTATCCGGTGTCCCATTACAGAGAATGGGTGAAAAGGAGGGCATATAGGCAATGCATAAACCTTGATCGTGTACCGATGCGGTAGTCACGAAATGCTCCGACTGTTGTGATATTTTGCGAATAGCTCGAAAAACGCAATGCGTACTTAAAAAAATATTAAAAAACACAAATAACCCGGCTGTTTAGTACTGGTCTTCTTGTCTCTGTTTAATTAAAACTACGAATTAAATGTATTTATTACATGAACTACGTGTTCTTGATGTGTTTGGTGACAAAAAAAATGTAACGGAATTTGCGTTCCTCTCTGGCACTCGCGTTATCAAGTCTGTATTACGATACGTCTTACGTGGAAGTCCGTCAAGCCGTTCAAGTTATAGGAAGGAACATAGAAATCAACATACATACATGCGTGCAAACGCCTGTTAAACGTTACATTGTTCAGACGCAGTCGGGTATAACACAAAAAGTCCAACTAATCAAACAGTGAACAGTGAACGGAGCAAACTATTCGCACTTCACGTTTGTATGTTCTAGAACTTGTGTAGACGATTTGATGAGAAACGCTGCTCACGAGAACTACGCGATGCTTATTTTTTATCGCCGCTGGTAAATTTGATCAGTGAATATGCAATGTGTGTATTTACTAATGATCACCAACCGACTGCTGTAAGATGAAGTATCGACGTAAACGAGCATAAAAGACAGCAACCAAATTGTTCAGGCAGCAGTTGAAAGTATGAAGTGTGTGACAATTTTAACACAAGTTTATTATATATATAATAAAAATAATCGAAAGCGCGACGCGCCTGCGCAATCTCGACACGATGTTTATGGGCGTTGGCGCTAAATAAATCCTCGTTTGCCTCATTATTATTTTTAAATATTTTTAATTAGTCTCTCCCGTTGACTTAAAATTATCTACTTAACGTGAGGATATAAATAATATTAATTAATAATTAATATTTGATCTAAATATTTATATTTGTAGAAAAAAATCTCATCCCAATGTTATCTATCTCATCCAAAATAATCCCAAATTATGTAGCCAAAGGTCAAAAACCACGGAGTTCTGAAATGCATGCGGTAGCACGTGATCGTGAGGTACTTCCCCAGTGGTGCCGGCCCAATTCTGTCGCAACATAGCATTGTACTATGACTTCTTTGTTAACACTTGAATAAATACATAAACTGTATATACTTTTTCCACGATAAATTTATTTTTCAATTTACATTTACGACCAGTTTCGTCATATCATCAAGTAAACCTAGGTAACCTTCCTGATGATGATAAGTCGACACCTGATTATGATAAGTTTACCTGATGATTTTAAACCGAAACCGGTCGTAAATGTAAATTGAAAAATATTTATTTAAGTGTTAACATGAATGTCCACCGAGAAGTGAAAATGCATTCAATCAACTACGTCTCTATTTTTATAATAAAGCGAAGTATACTCACATTGTCTCCCTCCATTTTTAATTTCGCCTTCCCCTTTCCCTTGCTGGGCTTCTTGCTCTTGTCGTTCTTTTCTGCTTTTTGTTTTTCGATGTACAAGTTGTCTACTGTCATTTTTATCCTCTTGATGTCAGCTGAGGGCACTGGAAATTGTAATCACAATATTTATTAATCATGTTTTAAACACCGCACACAAAGATATAAAGTACAGATGAAACAGACAGTAGTTTGGCTGGATAATGGATGCTTGGCCTTCACAGCTAACCCAATAGCTTTGGGGCGTTTCATATATACGTATTCATGACAGAAATTTAACTACATATTCAAGACATACTGAAATTTGCTTGAGTTGTTGCGTCTGAGAAAGTACGCCAGAAAATCCTGAAAGAATTTACCTTAACTTCCTCACTAGTATAGATAGCCTTTTCAGAGAAACACTACAAATTGAAAGATAATTTAAAAATTTCAAACACTTGCAATTGTGATACTTAAATTAAACTTGTGTGTAGGTTACTTCGTGACTTATATAAATTAAAAATCAGCTAAGTTCGAATCGGAGTCGCGTAAAACGGGTTACGTAACATTTTCTATAAAAACGGCAATAGCGACTCTTGTATGGGGGCCTCCTTAAAATAATCAATTTATTCAATTGTTTTAGTTGATTTTATAGCGGCAACAGAAATACATTATCTGTGAAAATTCTCTATCACGATTCCTGAGGTACAGCCTGGTGACAGACGCACTGCGGTGTCTTAGCATTAGGGTTCAGTCTTGTAATTTTTGGTTTAAATGAGATTGAACCGACATTTGACTGTCGAAATGGAGTCGCAGTACTACACGGTTACGGTCCAAGCGTGAGCCACTCCCCCCTTGTTCGAGTGAGGGGGGCGCGAAGGGGTACCGCTCCCAAGGGCCAAAATAATAGCTACTTTAGCTTATCTTAAACAATTACCGAAATGCATCTTTCCCATCTGCGGGAAAGAGGGGGACTGTCCCCCTATCGACCACAATCTTGAACCACAACCTAGAACGTCCCCCTACGGGTCTTATAAGCGATGAAGCTGCATGGGACGGGACGAGGCACGATGGGGTAACAATGCCAACTTTCTAACTCCGATTGTTATTAGGAATTGAAAAATCCCAATAAAACTGATTGTTCCATTCTATCCGGAATCGAATCCGGGACTTCAAGTCTTTACTAGAACATGTGTTCTACTAAAGCAGTCTTGTAAATATATACTCACTTTGTACAATAATATTCTTCACCAGGTCATCGACGAAGGCTGGAAACTCTTCTCTCGCCTTGTAGAGGGTAATCTTTTTGCATAGAAGATCTCCAAATTCTGTAAACTCCTCCTTGGTGGTTGGGTTAAAGGAGTCCAGCTTTCCACCGCCCCCTTCTGCTATTCCTACAATAAAAACAACAAAAATAGACAATATGTACCATAAGGTTTTAATAAGATGTGGTGTAGTGCTGCACTGCAATTGGCCGGCACGACCTGGGAGGTAGCTCCCGCTAATATGATACCTCCGTAAAATACTGTAGCGTTTCATACGTTTTGTGAGTAGCTAGCCGTCAGCCCATTGGATGGGAGCAGAAAAATAACTTAAAGAGTCCAAATTTGAGGGCAATGCATGTGATAACACCAGGTTGTGCGGATTTTTATGAGCGTCAGCATTCACTATCAGCTATGATACGCCACTGGCATTCCTTAACTCCTTAAAAACGTAAAAGTCCTTAAGATCGACAAAAGATCGAATAATGTGACAGCTTGTGCCACAACTGTATTACAACATTTTACTTCTCATGTTGTATTCTCACAGCCTTCGCCATAAATTGTTTAATTGTTTCTTAAGGAGAAATTATAAGTCATTACCGAAAGTCTCCAAAGCCAGCCTAAGATCAGACTCTTCCTGAAGTTTCTGCTGACGTAGTTTCTCAGCTAGTCTCTGTTCAGGTGTTAGATTTTCCTTCTCAGCTGCCAGACGCTCAGCCTTCTCCCGTTCTAAGCGCTGTAACAATTAATGTGGCAATAAATATTGTTATATTTACAAGTCCTTTCGATCAAATAAAGAAGTTTAAAATAAAGTAATTGAAACAAAGTAGTGGCAGAAGACCACCTGGCAGAAGAAGAACCTCATGGCTCAAGAATATCAGAATGTGGTTCAACCTGTGCACCAGATCTCTATTTCCCGCAGCCATGTCAAAGATTAAAATGGCCTTAATAATAGCAGACCTCCGATAGAAGAAGGCAACAAGAAGAAGTGTATTATTGTATGCGGTAAATAATTGACAAACTTCATTGTTGCTACAAAGATTATATATTACTAGCTAACGGCCCTGGCTTCGCCTGTATTCACAGGTGTTGGATATTGTAACACCAATAAATCATACACCTTAACAATAACCTTCTTCAATAATTACTCCAAACATGAGAAAATCGCATGAAGATAGACTTAGTTTTTGAGAAAATAAATTACACATAGACAGACATACATTTTCAGTAGGCTAAGTTTTATAAAAACATGTATGTAGATATATGGTTTGATGAGGTTATGCATTTTCATCCCCATATCTGGGGCCCTATTAGTCATAGTGTTCTGGTGCAGCCTTCCTTGGTAAATGAACTATTCAATACAAAAATATATTTTCAATTTGGGCCAGCAGTTCCAAGACTAGCACATTTAAACAAACAAATTCTTCAGCTTAATGTTATTAGTATAGTACAGATTTACAATAATTTGTGTTATATATTGTATTGTTTGTTTCTAATTCCAGTCACAATTACAATCAGTTTTGTACTCTGACTATACTTTGTATATGTCAGTCCAATATTTGTAATGGGTAGTGCAAAATATGACCTTTATCTGCTGGGTTCCAGATCCCTGTAGGCTATGTTTTGTCATTTAAGCATTTAGTACTTTTTTAATCAGGCTTGTCCTACCACTTTTCCCATATAATGTCAGGCCTGACAGTGGCCACAACCCTTGATGAAAACAGTCATTACAAATATAACAGTTAATTGCAAAAATGATTATAATACATAATATATAGCATTCTGCAGTGGTGGTGGTGGTAGCTTGAGTGACATCATTCTTATGTTTTTTTATATACCATAGAGGGACAATTGAGCAATCAAGCCAGTTGGTGACCACCAACATAATTATGTTAATGCTTCACACCATACCCCGGGCAATGGCTGCTCACAGACCGCACAAAACATAAACACTAAATGGTGGTATCACTTTTTGATAATAATGTTAAGTCTGAGTGAGATGATTGGCTGCAATGGTGGCATAGCACTGGCTCATATTTTTATCATTGCTTTCTTGAGCCACAATAAAATTGACAATTTTTGTAAATCAGCACTCAGCTCCATACATAAATATATACCATATTTTGCAACATACTTATAAGCTACTATAAACTGTCTGCACCAGGGAGGCCTGGAGCCCAAGATACAGATCTTAATCTAGTTTGGGATCCAGTCTTTCTCAAATGTTTCTCTTTAAATAACACTGCTTTAGCTATTAAGTAATTGCTTATAATTTGTGGAAGAGAATAAATCAGCATAGCACTGGCTCATAATAATGTACAGTGATATTCATCATAGCACTGGCTCATACTAATGTACACTAATATTGAGCATGGCACTGGCTCATACTAATGTACAGTAATATTCAGCATAGCACTGGCTCATATTAATGTACAGTAATATTCAGCATAGCACTGGCTCATACTAATGTACAGTAATATTCAGCATAGCACTGGCTCATGCTAATGTACCAGGTCATACTAGTATGAAGCAGATACAAAACAGTAATATTTTCAGCATATGAGCTGAGGACAATATGGTAGGCATATTTTAAGCAAAATTTGATTACACTGTCAATTATTATATCACATTAAGTTCTTATTTTAGATCACTATTCCCCTAAATGCTGAACAAATAATTATTCCGAAAATTGTCTCCCACATAAAATAATGTAGCTTTATTAAATCAATTGTCTATCCTAAGATATCAGATATTTACTCATGTATCTGGCCATAATGGTAAGATCACAAAAACATACACGATAATATGTTATCTTAAATAAATAGGGATATTGAATGTCATTAACTTGTTGACAAGAAAAATATACTTACAATTGTAACAATACAAGTATTGGTTACATATTAATTCGATATCAGCTTAAATAATGCGGCCATAGAACTCAAGACTTGAAATAAAGTAATTTAATGGGATTCGCCCATTATGTGTTCGAGAGAAGCCTCACCTCTTTTTCTGCAATTTTATCGTTTATTTTCTTTTTAGGTTTAGGAGGCGGAGCAGCTACTTCCTTCTTTTCTTCATCTTTCTTCTCCTCCTCTTCATCTTCCCAGCTGTCCTGTAACACAAGCTGACGTCAACACTTACGCAAATACTGAGGTTAGTAACAAAAAAACAGTAGTAGTGAAGTTCCACAACTATTTATATTGCATCTAAGGTAAGCTTGAAACTTGGCAGATAGTGTTTTTACCTTGACGGCTTCATCAACGTCCTCGCCTTCCCATCTATTTGACGACGTCAACGTGGTCGGAAGTTTAGGCTCGAAATTATCCGCATCTAAAATAAACAATACGGTGGCATTGCATTTTCACGCACTCAGTATTATACTAATAAACACTACAATAAATACATACCCCACGAAACTTCCATGATTGTTAACTTTTTTTTATTGCACTCAGCAAATTTTGCGAACTTTTCACGTGAAAGACGAATACGGACAGAAGTTACTTTGATGCTTTTTTCACACAAGATGTCTCCCGGATCGACAAATACCTTATCGACAATAAATCTCAAGCGAATTTTGTCAAACGAATGAAACTTTTCTGAAATGTCCACGATTGAATTGAGAAACAGTTGTAAAATGACATAATTTTATCGAAGCTTCAACACAGCAATTATCAGATTTTGTTATGAAAAAATATGACTCCATCGCAAGCGATATTTCTCAATTTACTAAAATTTCAATATGGCTGCTTGACGTTTTTCACTGTGTTACCCTTACCAAAATAGAATTTATGTCGACAAATGGAAAAATATTCTCGAAATATAATTTCATTGAATGAGTTCTTTTAGTAATTAAGTAGTGTTTATGGAATTGCAGTATAAGGATCCTGAGTGGTTGCTGCAATCGATGCTGACGCGACAAGGATAGCAGTGGGGCCGAGTGACCGTCATGGTCACGTATTTAATAAAAATAATCTAAAAAGGAATATATATTACGTAAACCATTTCTATCTGTGGATAACTTCGTAAAACTATTAGGTACCTACGCACTACGATCAAAATCAAATTATGTGAATATTATTTGTTGACCTCGCGTATGTGCTCGTACTGTAATACTATAACGGAGCTTTCAAAACGTGTATGTAACACCATTTCTGATTCTCAATTTCAGGCATGTAAGCGATGTAAGCACAATCTGTCACATCACATACATAAAAAACATACATGTTCACAACAACCATACTTATACAACAAGTTGAGGTCGCTCGATGCGCGATAACAGTGCTTGAGAAATTTTACGTGTGGATGACATGGAACAGCATCCTTTAGAGGAAGTTTCCGGTATTCTTTGTTTCATCTCAATTTTATTCAATTGGTTAAAATAACATATTACTTACATCATATGCGACTACTTTAAAGACTATTCACTTTTATTTTAATTATTTGATTATATCCTTTTTTATATATATTTGCAGTCGGGTTGCCTAAATCGCTGTATTTTGTTGTGGCCAGCTATTCTAAAAAACAGAGCCAATTTATTTTGTGGCGTGCCAATGATTAGGCGGAATGAATACAGCTGAGTGAAACAGCGCCAGAAGGAGTTGATAATTATACGATACTCAATAAAGCTGGCCTTATTGAAATAAAGTGGATCATTATCCGCCTTTTTGTTGCATTTAGTTAACGCTCGCGGCGTTGCCATGACATGACAACAAAAATGGCGTCGATTGTAGAATGCAGAATTAAAAAATATGCCCAGATTGGTTCGAAGGCTTAAGCGGGAGCGTACCTAATAAAATGAATAGCCTAGCCTTCGTGGTTAGTGTATTTCTTTTATTTGCACTCAAAACACTTGGTCTAATTTCATACTACTGTATACAACTAATATATACAATATTGTTATTGTATATATTAGTTATAAGATCACTACCACTGCCTAAATTAGCGAGATTTAATGAGGCTACACGTCAGCCGCCATATTAAGGAGCGCCTCGCATTGACAATCCAGTTAGCCAGCCACAAAACAAAACGGCCCTATTTCTGAAAATAGCTAGCCGTAATGTTATAAGGGGATTTGTACAATATGGCTACGACATATACATAATGCTAAGTACATACTTACACATAGGAGAGATAGGTTATTGCCTTAGATCATTCAGTACATTATCAAAGGGCACTGCCGGATGCAGAGCAATCAACTTGTATTATTTAAAATATGCAATGATGGCAACTCTGACTAGACGTCGATAAAAAAAACAACAACAACAAAAGGAGATTGTCACCCACTTCCGCACTTCCCTCTTGCTTCCTCGCTGCTTTCTCTACTCTCTATGGCCCATAGGGCTGTAAATAATCAGCTATCGTTATGTATAGGTGTACAATAACAGTTTTATCAAATATACCATGCCATGTTTTATCTATCTTGTATAAAATAATACGTGCATATTAAAAAAAACTTTTTCGAACAGATTTTGAAATTTCGTGCAGTTGAAGGTTCTATGGACAAGATTTTATGATAATGTTGTATATAATTAAAGCTAATATTTTAATTTAATTTGCATTCCATTTTATTAATTTAAAGAAGTAATATGCGCAATATACGTGCAATACATTTAAATGTATGTGTCTCATTTCATAAACTACTTTCTTAAAGATTTTATTTCAATATTCAAATAACTAATGGTTTTCTTTATATTAAAATCGAATTTCTAATTGCTATGGGAAGTTGTAGAAGAAACTTCATTTCTGTATCTTGAGCATTTAAGAAAAGAAATTTCTTATCAAGAACGAAAGTTATTTAATGTTATTTATTATTAGGGTATTAGCCAAAGGTAAGAACAAAAACAATGTCTCTTCTAAAATTAGAGTAGTAAACTCTTAAGTCTACTTTTATAGAAGAAAACTCATATACATATTATTCGCAAAATTAAGCAATAAAAAATTATCTTTGTCTTTGTAATGGTACATGTATCAAACTTGACTTTATAATGCAGGTAAAAATATGTCATCGTAATAATCAGGACCGATAAGGGTTGATTATTACGATGATGGTGATTGTATATGTATTGAATAATAAATAACATTTATGTACAACAATAACAAATAACTCATGTTGGCTTGCTCTCTGTTGTAACACTTTTGATAAGAATGTCTCTATACGTACATATGCATTTCCCCATGAAACAAAAAAAAAAAAACAATTGAAATGCGCATAGTCGTTAGTAGTGTAACAATTAACAAAAACTGTGTGTGTGATGGGCAGAGTTTATCTTTTTTCCTTTTTTATAGTAAAGGGGGTATACGAGCAATAAGAAACATATAAGGAGTAATACTGTGTGAAACACTATACGCTTTACCGCGCTTATGTCGTTAACATAATTCCGAACCAAGTTTAAGTTCAATTTTAATGAGTATGGAGGGGATCAAGAAAAAGTTCAAGGGCGTCAATACTTGAAAAAAAAAAAAAAAAACAGGTCAAATTTCACGGTTGCGCCCCTATACTAGAAAAAAGTCAGCAGTTTTGATGACTATCGACGCCTATATGACTGCATAGCTTGCGTTGCCCTCCTTTCCTACTCTCCTCAAATGCGCCACATGTAATCGTTAAGATCGAAATTGATTCTGAACAACGAGTGACATTATATTTTCATAGCAGTTGCCTTGAATGGTATTTCTAATGGAGTAAAAGCAAGTTATATATTTTGTAACCGTCGTGTACATTCATTGAGGTAATATAGATTGATATATTCACCTTGTGAAGAGATATAGATAGTATGCCACATATGTTTTCTCTTTCGACTTTGACGGAAGTCTGTTAGACTCGATTCTCTGCTCTATCTGTATTATCTGTATGACCGTTCCGCACGGTACACTCAATATTCAAAGAACTGCTTGTTGCTAGCGCCAATCTGATAATAAAATGAAATAAATATATTGTTTATGATGATTATAATATTTTATTGTTTTTCACAAATCGAATGTAGAGAGGACAGTAAATTAGTTTTTTTGGTATGCTGTCTCCTGGTACAGTCTGGTTGGTATCCTGCTGATGGTAATTTTTTTTATTGAAAAAAATAACCGATACTTTACGGTCGATATTATCGATTCTTTGTAAACCCTCGTGAGAGACATCCCTACTTATTGAATACGTCGAGAGTCGAGACCTCCCAAAGGCGTTTGATGTTACCGTTTCGATGCCCCGAATTTTCGCGTGATATTAATAAAATACCTGTATTAACTTAAATATTCCGCTTATTTGATTACTACCAATTATTCGCTCGTAATATCTTCAATCGAACTACAAAATGAAGCGTGTATAGTGTGTGGTATAATTTAAAAAAAATTGATCGACTATGTATACGGACACTTGTTTTCTTTGCTTTACAAAGAATAGACGGACGTTTAATATTGTTAATACTTATTTACAGCCGGTGTATGAAAAGTTGGCCGAATCTAAGGTATATTTCCGTATAATAATTAGTTGTAGTTGTCTAATGAATGTTTTGAGTATACCATACCGATTTCCGAGTAGAAAACATACAGTTTTACACAGTAAAATTCAGTAGTACTTATGTATAAGATGTATATTGGTGTTATGTAGAACGACCGACGGTATTGCGGTCAAGTGACAGGGCCTCTGCAGGATGCGGTTTCCATTTCGCTGCGTTCGAAGTTTTAAAGTACGAACTCAATTTATTTCAAAAATATTGTTAATTATCTTTTCGATGGCTATAATGTTACTTTTCTAAGATGTTGTCACAGTTCAATGTATCTTTGGGTTAAATAAGCAGCCTCATAAATTCGAGTAGTATAATGCTTTTTATTTTGAACAGCCAAATGGACACTAACTATACTATAAAATCATCTATTTTTTGTTCCCTTTACTGATCATGAAGACAATTAAATATTTGGTTAATTAAAAGCAATGTCACTATACAGAGTGTCTTGTAGTGGGGTGTAAAGTCTCAACAAGATAATAGCCTAGATTGTTTAGATCATTTTGGTCCCACAATGTCTTAGAGCAAAGTATGATATTTTTTTTTGTTCAATTTTTTTTTCAAGAAACTAAAAATTTGACAGTTAAGTGGTGCTGGTACTTTTGTAACAGAAAGTAGCATGTTTTTATGTATTGATCTGATTTAGGCTATGTCTGCCCTATCTTATTAAATTATTTTCAAGTGTAGGGTACATACACTTGAAAATAATTTAGGGTACATACAAAAGAAAAAAATAGAGGCATTTGAAATTTAACTTAATTTTTTTAAAATTGGAATGTTGTATTTTTTCAAAGACATTAAAAAAACTTGTCTTGGTTGTTCAAATAATTTTAAAAACATGCTTGACTATTCTGCTTTTATTTATGGTATCATTCATGCAAGTACATATCATGTCTTTGGAGGTAAGCTACTTAAACTACACGAAGGTAGAAAAACTTATTTTTTTTTTACAAAATGTAATGATTTTAGCTACATTATTTACTCTTCAAGTATAATTGTGTTATATTGACATAAAACATCTTATTTATCACTTCATTTCTAAGAGTGCACTCATCAACAGAACCACTTGCGCCACTGAACAAAAGCAAATGGCTTCACACAAAGACAGGCGGCACAGCTGATGAGAGTCAAACAAAAAGAAAAAAAAGCTCATCAATGCCATGATAAGCTTTGTTAAGTAAAAACCATTTACTTCATTAGCTTATTATTTCTTTAGTTCAGTTCCAATCACAGTTGCAACTAGAGATTTTTTTATAAAGCACCCCCTGTCGTTTTAAGTTTACCGTGTTAAATTGTAGCTGCTGTGGGCGCTCCTTCATGTGTCATTTGGATTACTTCATTGTAAAAATGGAGTTTACTTATGAAGAGTACGCTGATATCATGAATGGCAATGAAGCACTAGCACGAAGGATGTACCAACAGCGTTTTCCGAACCGCGTTCCGTAGACTTAAAGAAGTAGGAATATCACGTACTGAACATGGAGGAATCCAGGACATCATCGACCTGCTGTTGAGGAGGATATACTGCAAGATTTGTTGAGGATACGAGCATTGGAACAGTAGCCCGCAATCTCAACGTTTCAAAGTGCAAAGTTTGTTCATTTACAATGGAAATGTAATTAACACCAAAGAACAGTTAGTACAAAAAATACAAATAACTTTCGAAACAATGAAGTTCGACATAATATTAAAAATTACAACTACTGATGTAAGAACCGCGTGTGTGTAGGAAATCGAAATCACGTACTTCGAAAATGAGTAAAAGAATAATGTCTTGTATCGACGCAAATACAATTATGCTTGAAAAATAAATAATGTAACTAAAATCGTTATACTTTTGTTTTTTTTTTTAAATTCTACACTTTCTACCATCGTTTGGTTCAAGTAGTCTGTCTCCGAAGATATGATAACAACTTGCATGAATGATACTTTATATAAAAGTGTAATAGTCAAGCATGTTTTTAAAATGATTTGAACAACCATGACAAGTTTTTTTTTGTCATTGAAAAACTACATCATTCCAATTAAAAAAAAAATAAAGTTGAACTTCAAATGCCTTTATTTTTTTCTTATGGTTTAAACATTTGAAAATAAATTAATAAGATAGGGCAGACATAATCTAAAGCAGATTAAAACATAAAAACATGCTACTTACTGTTACAAAAGTACCAGCACCACTTAACTGTCTATTTTGGTGTTTCTTGAAAAAATATCAAAAATAAAAAAAAAACTATCATACTTTGCTCTAAGACATGTTGGGCTCAAAATGATCTAATTGACCTAGGCATTACCTCATTGAGACTGCACCCCACTACCAAACATCTGTATATACAAAGTCACTATAATGTTATAAAACTTTAAGGAATTAAATGGCTGCATTTGACAGGAATGTTTAGAGAAGCCAATAGATCAACAAATCTGCTGATATCTCAAAGAAAAGGTATAAAAAAAGTTTATCTGGTGTAAATGTTACAACAAAAATCCTATATCATTGCATTTAGGCTTCTGGTAAAATTTGCAGATTTCCTAAATTTTTTTTTACTCTTACTAAACTTGCTAATATTCGATTTCCCAGAACAATATCAAATTATAAAGTTAACTGTAAGTTTAGTTTTATTGATTATTTTATGTCCAAAGCAACATTACAATGGCGAAACATAATGATAGTTTCATTAGGTTTCGCTTATTATTACTATTAGTAGTTGATATACTAATTGTGATGCTTTTCCTCAATAATAAAGAAAAAATAATTTATGAAGATATAGATTTACTAACACAACATAACTTATAACAATATCATAATTTATCAAAGGAGAAAACTGAGCACAAATTAAAAATTTATATAGTTTATAAAACTACTTTGTGGGATTTTATTGTAATTTATTTCCCAATTATAATATATTTAAAAAGCTAAACTTCACAAAGTAAAGCCAAGTGTACAGCTGAAATGGTCACAGGTGGCATTAGATAGATAGACCTGGTGTTAGAATGTTAAGTAATTAGATATTACCACGGTTTCATGGTGATACTTTTAATTTAGACATGTAATTTTCTATATTTTTACAAGATTAAATTTATTTTCATAGATTATAAAGCAACCAATGGTTGGTTGCTTTATAAAACAAACATTTTACAAACTGATGTCAAAAATGTTATGTATGTAAACACTTGGTGATATTTTAGCATTTAAAAAATGTTAGGTATGTAAACACTTGGTGATATTTTAGTATTTAAAAAATTCTTTTCTCTGCCTTCCTTGCTGTCAATTGATGTTACAGCCCAAATACAAAAAAATGGCATGATGTCTTTGAGTATACAACATTATGAATTTTTAATTTCTGCAATAAAATATTGAATTTAAAAGTGACAACTGGTGTGATGTCACATTGCAGCTGTATACAGTCTATCTGTATTGGACAAGATCAGGAAGGAGGGCAACACTACCGCATGGTGTTACCGTGCAGTGGATATGCTTCAGTAGTCACCAAACAGCTGCTGTGGTTACTCATTTCTGGGAGATATGTACTATAAAAAATACAAATAAAGGGTTGTATAACTGCTTTAACATATTGTATATATAACAGAATTAAATTAAAAAACCACAGCAATTGTCATGACAGGATCTGACACCCATAGCTACAGCAATAACAAATAAACTGTTATGGTTTATTATGGATAATAAACTATAACAGTTAATCATTTTGCACCAAATGCATTAGTAAGTTACTCAAATTTGTTCTTTACAAAGCATACAATTTTACAATTACCAATGCTGATGAACATCTGCATAATAACTATGATGATGCATTGCTCTCCATTCCTCCTCCCCTCAAATGGGCCATCGGCTACTCTCAAACGACACAAAACATGCTTACAAATAAAAAAAAATTGTGTCTACCCTCCTTAATAATGGAATTATAAACAAATTACGTGTTTTGTCTTTTACAGATTGAAAATGACTTCCACAACTTGTGCTTCGTCTGTCACAGGAGACTTCAGCAGAGCTACCAATTCTCCATGTTGGCAAAGCAAAACCAACATCTTTTGATGAATGTTCTGGACTGCTATGATAAGGTATATTGTTTATATTGTTGCTGATGGTTTATATTTTTTTAATATAAGGGGGCAAATGACTGGAGTCTTGTGGCAGAACTGTTACTTTTCAACGGCATCATGCTAGTGAGACCTGGTTATAGTCCAATTTGGTTGTAATGATTTAAATGTAATGCTAAAAGCACTACCTTTCATTTAATGTGTACTCTTACAAGAACCTTACTCTTATAGTTAAGTGAATAAAGTTGAAACATTTCTAAATTATGTATTACAAGCTTTTTTGAAGTCCTTCAGAGCTACAGTTAATGGTAGAAATGATAAATAAGAGCTCGAGGCTGGGTCTAATTTACTGTTTCTAATACCACTGTCATAATAACTGCATTAAAGCTTTTAGGTTGCTTTCAAAATCGCGATAACATGAAGTTATTGTTCCCAGCGTTTCTGATAATGAACCAGTCCAGACTTGACTTCTTTACTCTTCACCACAGTACTGAACAATCTATTTGTTTTTCAGCCTGAAGAGGAATTATGTGAAAGTAAGCCTTTGGTAGAGCTGTCGTTAAAGACAGCTGTAAAACTTGTTATACCGTATGACATTGACGAGGCGATCAGGGAAGCAAGCTTTAATAATACTATGCATGCTGGTAAGTAAATCATTTTTAGTCTCATCAACAGGCTGTGCAACAAAATGTGTTCATAATTTTATGTTGAAATGTCCACTTCTGGAAGTACAAGTATTTTTTAAATGAATTCTAAAACTTCCAATCTGCTGCCACTCGCTTCCATTCATGGAAATATACTAGTATCTTCTATCTGAAGTGGATATACAGGATGCAGTGAGGATACTTCCTTAATTAAACAATGATAAAACAAAAACTTTTGACGGTATCATTTTATTTTATTTTTCCTTATTTCTTTTGCGTGATTTTTTTCTTCGTACGTCTTACCTATTTAATGGTGATTTAGAGTTGCCAGTGAACTCGACAGATTAAGCACCATGTGTATTTGTTATGGTGATGTTTTATGTCCTTGGTATACACCGATCCTTTGAAACTCGTCTGAGCTGAAGAAAAATAATTGTGCCGATGTAGCCAAGATCAACAATGAAACTTCAGATTTTGGGTCTCTCCGTGCATTGAACATATCGGTGGGCCACCTTGAAGATATTCTTTTCGAAACGCAAGGTAAAATATCTTTAAATGTATCGCTATGTAAAAAAAATTTAAATGATATCCTCAAACATATTATTTTTATCATTGTTTTATTTATGGAATATCCTGCTCCCAGCCCTGTATATGTCTGCGTTATTTCTAATTGCAGCTACGTGATTAAATATTAGACAAGAACCAAGTGTCTAAAGAACTTAAACAAATCATAACTTGAGTAGTTTTTCATAAATAATGCAAAGATGTACTATCAGCTTAGCATTTAACATGTTGTAAAAATCCCGAATATATTTTCAGGTGCCGCAGCTCAACTGGGTGGTGAGCAAAGTACTGCAGGAGACATGATTCAAATAAAAATTGAAAGACAAGAAGAGGGTGAACACAGTCAGGATTATGAAGATAATCAAGATTATTATGACAATGAGAACTTTCAGAATTTTCCAGAAAGCCACGTTGCTACACTTTTAGGAGTGCCCCAGTTAGGTGATAGTTTTGTTGCTGAAGATGTGAAACTTGAAGACAATGAAGATGGTCAGTTGAATAAACGTCAGAAACACTTCATTGCGACTAAAATGATTGATGGCCTTGAGCACTATGCATGCCGTTACTGTCCTTTTGTCAACAGGAGAAAAATGAATGTTGTCATCCATGAGAGACAACATACAGGGAAAAAGCCATTCACTTGTGATATATGCAATCGTACATTTGCTCGTAAGAGTAATTTAAATGCTCACCAGAATACACACACAGGTAACAAACCGCACAAGTGTGATGTTTGCAAACGAAGTTTTTCTGCACTCGGCGCATTGACTCGACATAAGAGAATACATACTGGTGAAAAACCATTTTCCTGTGACATATGCATGAAGAGATTTTCTGATAAATTTCATCTGAAAACTCACATTAATACCCACACAGGTCATAGACCTCATAATTGTGATGTATGTAATCAAAATTTTGCAGACTTGGGTGGTCTTAATCGTCACAAAAGAGTGCACACAGGCGAAAAACCATATACGTGTGAGGTGTGTAACAGAAAGTTTTCTGACAAAAGTCATTTGAACGCGCACAAATTCATACATTTGGGTTTCAAGCTGTTTGCTTGTGAGGTGTGCGGAAAGACATTCTCACAGAGCGGCTCACTGAGATGGCACAAACGGAAGCACATGGGTGAGAAGGTGTACACATGCGACATCTGTGACCGTAGCTTCAAAGAGAAGGGTCACCTAAAAGAGCATATGAATATGCATACTGGTAATAAACCATACAATTGTAAGTTTTGTGATCAGACGTTCTGTCACAGCAGCAGTCGTTACAGACATCAACGGACGCACATGATTGACGAAGCACATACTCTTTGTCAGGTTGAAATGATGCCTTTGGAAATGGAATCTGAAAGAGATGTTAATGCCAAAGGAACATCTAAGGTTTAGACATGAAGTAGTGCATCTGTCCACGAAGCTGCTTATCGCTTTCTTAATGTTTATAATAGAAATACATGATATCTGATCCCAATGATATAATAAGTTAGGAAAGTATGTGAGGATATTTCAGCGGCAAATTCTAAGCCTGAAGTTGAAACTGTTATTACTTATATATATGTATATAATGACTTGTACAAGTCATTGGCGGATCTTTAGCTATATTTTATAGGCATAGGGGACACCTAAAGTCCAAATTTAAATTAATGGAAGAGGGAACCGTTGAAATTTATTATTAAGTATTACTTGTAGGAGTGTCAAAATTGTAGACTAAGTAATTGGCGTGAAGAGTGGAATAGCTCTTAGTTCAATGTTAGTAGAATAAGACTGCAGAGAAGATGAACACATCACAGGCATTCTATACGCAATAGGATATGTTTAAAGGGACATTGAAGGACAGAAACAAATCATTACGTCAAGGATCTTGTCTATGATGCACATGCCTGGGAAGAGGGAAAATAAAAATACTCTTAATCTAGTTAAATTCTTACAAACTAATTATTTAATAAAAAATATCATAATATTTAGTTGTTTCATTACATTGTAACACCATTCCCAGTAATTCAGCTCTAGCTTCAAAGTTGGTTATCTATGGCTGACTGTGTATTCGTAGGTTGCTATGCTATCATCACTTTGTTGAGACTTCTTTACAAATGAGTCTCTGGCAGGTGTTACAACTAGGGGCAGTGATCTTTGTATATAGTAACTGGCACCTCCCATGGTTTCACTCATGTAACATTATAAAATTCTATACTATAAACTTCGCCCCCCATTTCACCCACTTGGGGGTTTAATTTTTAAAAATATTTCGATGTCTTAGTACTTACACAAAGGAACTGCTGTACCAAGTTTCTAGGTACAGTAATTTCGGCTGTTATCTGCCAGTTGGTCAAACAGTCGCTTTGTACAACACGCAACAGTTTGTAGCCCCCAGTCTCGCCGGATATTTTCTCGACTGATTAACAATATACAGCCTGACTGGTGAGTTATTTTCATACATTCAAACAATCACACTACATTATCGTATTCATTATCAATTCTCATCCAAATTATGTAATGAAGTAATTATCTTTATTTATCTAAAATGTCCTAAAAATTGCTGAGTGCATTGGTATAATATTAGCAATGACGTCGGTGCAGGCGGCACCGCACTCCACAGACATACTGCGGTGACCATACCCTTTGCGTTTTTTTTCTTCGAATTTACTTATTTTTTAATTATACCTACTACAATGTTTTCCGTCTACGAGTGATGAAAATGTCTTACCAGTCAGATTGTATAGTTAGCATCAAAATCCGTTCATCAAAACCCGAAAAAGACACAACTTTGCGCGTTTACCGCTAAAAAAAACCCCTTCTCCGTATCTCCTCGCCTAGAAAATGCCCCCCTAATGGCCTCAGCTAGTATCGGGATTCTTGGAGTTCACATATCGAGCAACGTACGATTCCGCGGTCATTTGGAGGCGAAGGCTAAATTAGCCTCCAAGAAGCTGGGTGTGCTCAATAGGGCGTAGCAGTACTTCACGCCACATCATCGGCTGCAATTATACAAGGCGCATGTCCGACCGCATATGGACTACTGCTCTCACCTTTGGGCTGGTGACCCAACTATCAACTCGCCCCATTTGACAGTTTTCAACGTAGAGCGACTCGAATCGTTGACGACCAGGTTGTTTCTGTGCAGCTTGGCCCTTTGGCATTACGAAGAGGTCTTGGCTCGCTCTGCATCTTCTACCGCATCTAAAACGGGGAGTGTTCCGAGGAGTTGTTCGGATTAATAGCATTCCACTCTCGGACACTACGGCAGAACACAGAACTCTAAATTCCACCATCACCACCTTGATGTCCCAAAGTCTACAACTACGTTTCCAGCGCAATTACCTACCGCGCACAACTTCGATGTAGAACCAGCTGCCACCGTCGGTATTTCCGAATCGATACGATGTGAGGTTCCCCAAGAAAAGAGGCTCCCCTTTTTTCGGATCTGAACTTATACTGTGGAAGCGAAGAGAATCCCAATACAGCTTAAGCGGATTGTTAGGAGTGTTCGTACGGCGACGAGACTAGGCTGGGGTCGAAAGAGGGACCCATCCCTCTCTTCTGCAAGTGGGAAACATACATCCCGATATGTGAGCGTTTGTAAAAGCTCAATTTGACCATTATTATCATGAAGGGTAGGTCGCTCCTCCCACGGCTCTTGACGTCGGGGGGCAGCTCTCGCTCTCTAAAATGGCCCCGGCGCTTGCGTGAACGTCTTAGTCATGGAGAGGATCACGAGCAGGACACACATACTGCCTCTTGGCGTTAATTTCCAAAACTTCCCATCTGGAATAAGTCAGGAAATGAAGTTGTCAAAATCATTTACATACTGTCAGTTCCGACACGTGATTCGAGCTAGGAATCTCAATGAACGAGATTCCGAAGTTAGAGGGTGTAGGAGACGTAAACGACTTAAGCGCGCCAAAGCGATATGCTGGTGTTACGCTCGATAGGTTACTGTTTCATGCGATTATACTTCTTATATCTTTATCACACCGCGCGCCAAAAAGCGTGAAAAATAAAAGTATAACCTTAAAACATCTTGTAAGGAAGGCCGCCTCCCTCTACATATAATCTGTTAGCTAACCCGCCCTGTGGCTGTTATTTAGAATCGAATAAAATATATAATATAGTAATTTTAAGTTTTAGACAAAACGCCAAGTTTTATTAAAATCGATCCGGTGTCCATCGCGGACAATACTGTGATATGAGATTATTAAGTAACATCATAGACAAAATTTTATATGTATATAACTTATGTTTTTGAATGAATAAGTAATTTAGATAGGGCCAAGTATCTAATAACTGTCCAAATATTTGCAATAGTCTCATAAATAATGTAAAACAGACTAGTTTTTTTCCTATAGCATAAGGGCGCAAACGAGCAATCGGAAGCCTTTTGATGACCATCGATGCCTATGGACATTCGCATGATTGTTACACAAATGCGTTGCCACTTTACGTCTGTATCAATTAAGCGAGAGGTACTTGCCTGGTCGTGCCGGCCCAATGGCATGGCACTACCTCCTCCTATGCAGCATGGTACTACCTTTTCCTAGAAGGTATATTATAACAAATAAGTCTTATTCAGGTATATTATAACAATATAAACCTATTTTCAGGTGGAGCAACTCAAGCCAATAATGAACAAAATACAGCAGATGTGGTTCAAATAAAAATCGAAAGGGACTACAGCGGTGAAAACAGCCAAGACTATGAAGACAATCAAGGATTTTACAGCAGTGGCAACTTCCCGGCAAGTAACGTTGACGCACTTCTTGCAATGCCACAGTTAGCAGACATAAACAACTTTGTGGCTGTGAAACTTGAAAATAACGCAGGCAGTGAGGTGAAACAACGTCAGAGGCACTATATCGACACTAAATTGATAGACGGCATTGAGCATTATGTGTGCCATTATTGTCCCTTTGTCAATCGGAGAAAAATGAATGTTGTGATCCATGAAAGACAACATACAGGTAATAAACCGTTCGCCTGTGAAATATGTCACCGTACGTTCGCACGTAAGAGCACCTTGAACGCACACCATAACACTCACACGGGTAACAAACCGCACAAGTGTGACGTCTGTGATCGTAGTTTTGCTGCTCTTGGTGCGTTGACGCGGCACAAGAGGATACACACTGGTGAAAAACCATTTTCTTGTGACGTATGCATGAAGAGATTTGCTGATAAATTTCATTTGAAGGCTCATATAAACACCCACACAGGTCATAGACCTTACGCTTGTGATCTTTGCAATCAAAGTTTTGCCGACCAGGGAGGTCTCAATCGCCACAAAAGAGTGCACACGGGTGAAAAACCGTATACATGTGATGTGTGCAACAGAAAGTTTTCCGATAGAAGTAATCTGAATGCACACAAATTTCTACACTTGGGCCAGAAACTGTTCTCGTGTGAGATTTGCGGAAAGAAATTCTCACAGAATGCCTCGTTGAGGTGGCACAAACGGAAACACAGCGGCCTGGGATCGTTCACATGTGACATCTGTGACCGTAACTTCACGGATAAGGATAGCCTGGAGGAGCACATCAATATACACACTGGCAA
This sequence comes from Eumaeus atala, assembly GCA_017140195.1. NCBI lineage: Eukaryota > Metazoa > Arthropoda > Insecta > Lepidoptera > Lycaenidae > Eumaeus > Eumaeus atala. Next base: position 221,409 of record JAFELO010000381.1, on the reverse strand, counting down.
CAAGCCATACAGTTGTAGGTTTTGTGACCAGAAGTTCAGTCACAGCAGTAGTCGGTACAGACACCAGCGCACACACATGGTCTACGAGCAGCCCACGTATTGTGAGGTTGAGTTGATGCCTGTGGGAACGGAATCTGAAAGGGATGTTAATGCAAAAGTTATTTCTAACGTTAGCACATAAATTAGTGCAGTATATGAAGCTATTTGTCTTTTTACTTTTTAAATACACAAATACATGATTACTTATACTCGATCCAAATGAATAACATTAAGGATTATGTAAGGATGTATGAGCAATCAATTTTATTCTAGAAACTTATTATTTATCTATATGTATATAATGACTTGTACAAGTCATTGGCTGATCTTTAGTGATATATTATAGGAATAGGGGAAATCTCATGCCCAAACTTAGTTGATAGATGAAGAGTACGATCCGGTGGAAATGAGCTGTAAGTATTATTCATAAGAGTGTCAAATTGTAAAGTGGTATAGTCCACCAACAGCTCTTAGCTTAATATTAATTATTAAATTAAGTATAGTATAATGTAGTTGAGACTTCGCAGACACGATGAACACATCACAAGCATCCTGTATCAGAGAAGTAACATTTCCAGGCACGTATATGCTGGTTTTTAAGCTAGGACCGAAACAAATCGCCATTTATGTTTTCGAAGTGACAAAAATTATGAATACTCAACCTAGAACAAGTCTTACAAAGTAATTATTTAATAAAAAATATATAAAAATATTGATTTTTTATTTCATTAAACTACACTACGAGGATCAGTTACACTTTCGTCTGCTGTCTCAGGAATCTAGATAATATTTTTTTTTAATAATTGGAAGGGTTAGGGTATCAAGTTAGGTGAACAAATATAAATTATTCCTTAAATGTCAGGTGTAACCAACCTTTCTTTTTTATAGTCCTTTTACATAAAAAAAGAATAGAACAACTAAGACCAACACTTAGTTCATGTACGTGGGCAGTGAGGCGTCCACATAAAGCAAGTTGTCAAAAGTTCGTTGCGGGCCCCAGACGTACTAAACGTAATTATGTTGGCAGCACGAGACTCACAGCATGAAAGGTATTTCATTAGAAAACAATAAATTGTTATCACTCAAGGTGTTACCCGCACTTATCAAAATTAAGCGTT
>JAFELO010000381.1:153222-217248 GCA_017140195.1 Eumaeus atala | reverse complement strand
TTGGAGGTGAAAAGCAAGGTATCTCATCGACATAGTAATTATACTGATGTTCCTGGACGTCCGTAGTCGTAGAAAGGCCCCGGTTGGTCGTTTGTCCCCTTATAATATAAAAAAATCAAATGCTTCATCAGAAAAACGTTTATTAAAATAACTAAGTAAAAACACTGCGCCATACACAAAAGAAAAAAACTAAAGCATACAATACAGAAAGAAGTACAAATTAGTGATATTGGCAACAGTGTGTTGTATAAAAGGGTGGGACCTCAGCTATAGTCAGAGCCTAAGATCTGACACTAATTTTCAGGGCCATCTTTGGATATTCTCCCCTGGCGATAATTTAATATTGTTACGCTACCACAAAATGATTACAATATGGTTACTTATTATATATTGTTGTGTTGCTGTTATAATTAATATGAATATGTTTAAAAATACTCATATAATATATATGAGGTAATGCCAAGCTACCTTACCGCCGAAGTGGGCCGGCGTGACCGGGGAGGTGGCTCGCGAACATAACGCAACCGATAATGTGACGCTATAATGTCGCATTTCGTGCGGTTCGTGAGTAGCTGGTTTAGCATTGATATATACATCTTATATAGATGTATATATCAATGCTATATACATCTATATATAAACGATCTCGGAACGGAATCCAACGATTTTCTTGAATTGTTGTATACAGAATGCTTCGGGGCAACGGAGCGATATTGCTAGGTTTTGTTATCAGAAAATGTAATAGCAGTGTTTTTATTGAATACAAACTAGCTATAACATCATTAGAATACGACATCCGATTGTTCCTTTTAATTTCTCTCTTTTTTTCGAGTTCCTTCTTTATGTGATAACTGTTCTTGCATAGTTATACGTGAATAAAATTCCAAAAAAAAAAACAACGTCATTATTAGTCCTTATCGGCCCACTGCTGGATATAGGCCTCTTTCAATGAACGCCAAAAAAAGCGTAATTGTATATGAGGATATCATATATATATATAGGCAATTACAATGAATTTTTTACTGCATTTCCATAATAATGTTAGAGCCAGCAGTGTTTTGTTTGATTCTTAAATAATACTTATACACTATATGTAGAATGTTAACTAAAACGAAGGTGCATAAAATAGCTGATAACACGTAAAGTAGTGTTTTGTCATCCTTTACTAAATTGTATTTGGTACCGCGGGAAATATCTTCAGTGTTATTGTAAGACATAGTACGTGGAGCTATTGTAAGAGAATTTTCATCACGACTCATTTTCTGCAAAATGGATTTAATAATTTCACTCATACCTTCGTATTCTTCTTTTTGGTTCTTTACTGCATCTGATAGTATACGTTGTAACGCATCTATTTTCGATGTAACGTTATAGAAATAAGTTAAAGAATGATCACTTTTATTAGATAATATAGTGAAATGTTTAATGGTTGCAATTTCGGTATTGTTGAAAATATTGATGATGTCGTTCGTAAAGTTATTATATAATTCCTTACGCGCGCTTTCAACACTATTTGTAGCGGTTGTGTTTAAAAAAGCACTTAAAATGCTATTAAGTTTTTCCTGACTGTTTATTAACTCGGAAACGTAATATGAAATGTTTTCGTTTTTAGCTTCCATAACATTTCCTTTGTGGTGATCAACTGTTAAACATGTAATTCCATTTATATTTTCTGAATCAGAATTATAAACTTCAGCTGTAACATTAAAAGTTACGTCTAAAGTTTTAAATAAATTAATTACATCGCAACGTAAAGGGTTGTCACCAATACTAAGAATCTGGATTCTTGTTTGTGCAAAATGTACCATTTGTATATTTGTAATGTTGTTATAATCTAACAGTAATTTTGTAAGATGAGGAGTAACATGTAAAAGATTAGCATCAAAGTTACTGAGCGCATTATGCGAAAGATTTAGGACCCGTAGATTCGTTAGTCCGTCTAAAACTCCGAATTGCAAATGTGTTATACTATTATTATGCAAGTCCAGTACATTCACCATATTGGTGCGCTGAAATGTTCCAGGTTGAATATGAGAAATGTGATTAGAACTTATAATTATCCATTCGAGTACAGGCATATCTTGAAATGATTCTTTATTTAAAGTCATTATTTTATTCAAACTTAAATCTACTTTCAAAATAGATGGCATCCTAAAAATAAATACAGAATTAATATCTATAATATCACAAAGTGATAAGTTAAGTGTTTTTACGGAAGCATTTAATGCTCTTGAAAACTTTATTGGGCTCGTGTGGGCAAGAGAAACTTCTGAGAGCTCAATCAAATGGTTGAAAACTGTACCTTCTAGTTTCATACCATTATTCATGGACAAATCAACGGTGCTAAGCTTATCTAAAGTCTGGAATGTGTTAGAACTTATTTCTATGATATTGTTAAAAGACAAATTAATTTTTTTTAATTTTCTCAAGTTCACAAAAGTCATGTCGCTAATATTTGTTAAGTTGTTATTGTTTAGATACAGTTCCCTAAGAAGAGGTATGTGCGTAGTATTTATGGAGAAAGTTTGTATTTGATTATATGCAAAATCTAATATCTCTAAGGCTTCGCAACCATTAAATGTTTCATACTCAATTGAAATTAATTCACCGATGGAGGAATGAAGGTATTTTAAACTAGAAAGTCCCATTAAAGAGTTGTTTACATAATTTAATAATTTTGTGTTCATTAAATTAAGATACTGTAAATTATTCAAGTTTTCAAATACTTTTGGCTCCAATGATTTTGCAAAAAGGTTATTATTTAAAACAAGTATTTCTAACTTTGTGAGATTACTAAATGAGTCAATCTCTATGTTGTCGATTTGGTTAAACGATAAATCGATTTTTTTCAACTCTTTAATATTTGGAAATATATCGCGTGTAACATCTTTAATTTTATTATTACATAAATTAAATTCTGATACTTGTTTTAAATCTACAGTGTCAAAGTCTAACGTTGAAATTAAGTTATTAGATAGATCTAATTTTACTAGCTGATTTAAATTCCGGAATGACGACCTGGATATGCTTTTTATTAGATTCATACTCAAATTTAGATTTTTTAACGTTACACCTAGACTACTAAAAGCTTCGCTCCCCAAATGAGAAATTTTGCCCCCACTTAAATTGAGATCTATGACTTCTATTCCCGCAAAAGTATCATTCTCTATTGAACCAGTAAATGAATTATTCTCTGCACTGAAATTAATTATTTGTTGACGTTGAAATGTTCCGCCTTCTATTTGTTCTATAAAATTATTTGCGATTAGCACAGTATTCAAATTTTTATTGTTTATGAACGAAATATTCCTGACCTTGCTCATTTTATTATAGCTTAAATCTATTTTGTTTAATTTAACAAGGTTAGAAAAAGTTTCATCATCGAACACCTTTATAGAATTATAACTTAGATCTAATGTTTCTAGACATATTAAATTTTTGAAATTCATCTTATTTAAACTAGTAAGTTGATTTGAGTTCAAAGTGATTTCTTTTAAATTTGTAAATCTTGCTAAATTCTGATCCAAATCTACAATTTGGTTACTAGAGAGATGCAAAATTTGTAGGCCAGCAATCCCTTCAAAGGAAAGAATATCAATTTTTTTTAACAAATTGTGCGAAAGATTTAAAAATTTCAAATTAGGATATGAAACGAAGCAATTATCGGGAATGTTCGTGAGTAAATTATAACTTAGATCAATCTTCTCAGTTAAACTTCTCCGAATAGGTTCATTGTCTTGTTTTACTATTATAGATATAACGTTTTGAGAGACATTAATCATATTCAATTCAGTCAATCCTGCCAGACTATCTAAATTTATAGTTTCTAAAGAATTTTTAATGATACTTATCTCTTTAACGTTATTCATGTTTAGTATTTGAGAAGGTATCGCAATTATGTTGCCATTGAAAATTTTCAATTGTCTCACTTTGCTACAATAGGAAGTTGTGCCCCTCAAAGGATCTACGGTATCTTCTATATTCACATTATTTACTTCTACATAAAGAACGTAATCACTATACTCGGTATGCCCATTTTCGTATTCATAATTTCTGTGATGTCTGTTATAATAATTTAAGTTGTTCCTTATACAACTCCAGCTTGTTAGACATAGTTCAAAATCGTTTGTTGACATTGTGCAGACAAGATTTGCGGTACACAAGTTATTTGTTCTGGGTAATTCTTGGAATGCGCAGATCTGCTCGCTGTATCCAAAGAGCATCATCAAAAGAACTACTTGACATATCATTTTACTTCTGAAATGGAAACGAATGTTTTAATAGGGTTAAAAATAAAAATAACCAGAAAAAATAATCAAATAAAGCTTTAAGTAAAATTAAAGATAGTAAAGTTCATAACTCCAATTTAAATATGAAATACATTAAAGCTGAAGGGAATTATATGGAATTACGCAGATAAAACCGCGGAACGCTGCTAGTTTTAACAGAAAAAAGGAATGTTTTTTTTTGTGCGTACCCCAGTTTATTATTGAGCATGAAATTTAATTTGTGAAGTCGGAAAGGTTAGTTAAGCTGACCTACGATTTTAATTTTTGCCTTATATGTGTTGGGCGGGCACGACCGGGGAGGTACCTCTCGCTCACATAATACCGCCGTAAAGTGACATCTTCAGTGTCGCGTTTCGTGCGGTTTGTAAGTAGCTGGTGGCCCATTGGAGGGGGAGGGTGCAAAGGAGGGCAACGCATTGGCATAGTAATTATGTGGATATCCATTGGCGTCGGTAGTCGTAAAAAGGCCCCGATTTCTCGTTTGCCCTCTATTCTATAAAAAAAAAGTAAAAAAATTGGCAAAGTTATTAATAATTAATTTATTCAATTTTTAAGAATAAAAATATTCCGTTTTTAAGTATTTGTTTAATAATTAATTTATTGTACTTTTAACTATTTGTTAAATTATTAATTCCTTCTATTTTTAAGTACTTGTTGTGTTATAGAGGCAGCAGAAATTACTTACATCATTCTTTCCATTTTTAAATCTGCTACCAGCCATCAACTTTCACAATTAATACGTCACAAATTCAATTGAATTTACGACGATTCTGACAACATTACTTAATTTTTTTGGCGGCAAAGAGCAGCTTGAATGAACGAACTAGAGTGGAGTTGTGTGTGCAAAGACCATAAGAGAAATCGTCATCTGTTATATTTGAATAAACATTGTTCATTATCAAAACAGGATGACAACATGACAAAGTATTTTTATCACTGCGATTGCCAGAATCTGTGCGGCTTTTATTTTTGTTGACATGTGATGTACGCCAATGAACGATCATTGGCGTTACTTATGTAAGGTAGAACCAACCAAAAAGAAAAATAAAATAGTACCTGTTTTATTTTTATGTTGTACGTTTGTGGGGGACAAAAAAAAAGAATTCGTTGACCATCGACACCCATTCACATCCGCACATTAATGCAGATATGCCCTCAATCATCCTCCACCCCAAAGGGCGGGTGGCTGGGTATAAAGAGGGCCCCTGCGTAATATCTACGCGACTTCGACTTCCCATTTGCCCCTTTGCGCTAAAAACACCGCCCCGGTCAGATGGGGACAATTCACAGGGTGGCTGATATCTATGCAAAAAAATCAATAATATAGGATAACACTCGAACGTATCGACACCACCGCATATCCCCAAAAGAACTATATTGAAGAGCTTGAAGCCATGCTGCATAGGAGGAGGTAGTGCCATGCATTGTGCATAACACTACATCCTCCTATGCAACGGAATTGGGCCGGCACGACTGGGGAGGTACCTCTCGCTCACACAATACCGCCGTAAAGTGACATCTTCAGTGTCGCGTTTCATGCGGTTTGTGAGTAGTGGAAGGAGGGCAACGCATATACATAGTAATTATGTGGATGTTCATAGGCGTCGGTAGTCGTAAAAGGGCTCCGAATGATCGTTTGCCCTCCTATTGTATAAAAAAAGGAACATGCTTTGAAATTTTCATTAGGCGATATTTTAGTTCCTTTGGGAATTAAAGTATCGCTGATGTCAACTCATATGGCGCAAATAACTGTATTTTTTTTAATCGATATTGTTTTTATATGTGGCTCAACAGCCGACTGATCAAATATACTGTTCAAGCAACTTAGATCTACCTTCGTTTATACTCGGAATATATATTTAGACACTTTTTTGTCAAATGTGACATTTGTTAACAATAAATCATAGAGATATGGAGTTTTCAGACGATATTTCAATCCTATCTTTTTGGCTGTAACAATACATACCGTTTCACAGTCTCCATGAGCCAATATTCGCGCCAGTGTAGAGGCCATAGCGCTATCGCGTGAGGGCTCTCCGCGTCTTTAGAGCCGGCGGACGAAGGACCGGCCAGGACGATAAGAGGCCATCTGCGGTAGAGACGGAGGTCGGTCGCCCTCTCCATCCTAGTCTCGTCGCCTGAAGAGCACTCTCGGGATACCGGTAAAGCTGTATTGGGCTTCTCTTCGCTTCCACAGCATAAGCACGGAGATACTAGTACACAGTAGATAGTGCCGTGCTGCATTGTAGTCGAGCTACAATTCCACCCACACCTCCAATTTCAGGTTCGGTAGTGAACCAAATGAATGAAGCACGACCGAGGTGTTACCTCTCGCACTCATGATACCGCCGTAAGTGACGGCTAAGCTGTTGCGTTTCGTGCGGTTTGAGGTGCGTTGAGTAGCCGATGGCCCATTGGGGTGATGGGGTGAAGGAGTGCAACTCCTCTGCATATGCGATGGGCGTTGTTGGACACTAAATGGCAGCTCGTTAGGCTATAAAAAATACAACTTGACAAACCTATATTTGCGGGTGCCTGCGTACATTTTGTGTGAAACATATTACACACATAAGTTTGTAATGGATTTTTTCCGTGATAGCAGTATAAGTATATCAATTGCGAAAATTTTAACTCTCTAGCTACCACCGTTCATGAGCTACGGCCTGGCGACAGACGGACAGTGGAGTCTTAGTAATGGGGATCGGTTGTTCATCCTTTGGATACGGAACCCCAAAGGAACCGTTTTCGGGGTATATAGATAAAGACAATTAATATAAAATAGGGCCAGTACATAAAAACGTAAACTCTGTTATCATGTCTTGTCCTCTCAACTAATATAATAATAGTTACTTTATCTAATCTTAAGTAACTATCCGGATGCTTTGTTCTCGTCTGTGGAAAAGAACGGGGCTCTATTCCCCTACCGACCACAATCTGACCTAGATCGTCGCCCGACGCGTCTTATTACTATAATGCACTGGATGAAGATGCACTGGACACTTTCGTCAGCATAGAAACATAAACATAGAATATACTTAGTCTGGCCTACTCATCATAAACATAGAATATACTTAGTCTGGCCTACTCATCATAAACACTGTTACAATTAAAAACAAAAAGTATTATATTTGAGTTTGGAGTCTTTTATTTGTGTACGATTGTTCATTGTGTTTTTTCGTTTTGGCGCCAACACATTGTAGAATATTTTGCGATACTAAAAATGGAGTGGGCTGATAAGGAAAACGTTTTTATTGCATTACACAAAGTAGGTGTAGAGAAATGTAATTTTTAAAACTCTCCATACACTTGGTATTAGTTTGTGTACCGGGCCATTAATAGGTACAATGACACTTCAGAGTGACAGAGATAGACCTGGCAGTCGATATATATATATATATATTATATATATGTTATAAACTATACAGTTAATTTTTTCTTAGATTCAAAGAATATTCTTTTGAGTTTCTTTACTGGGTAGGGGGACAAACGAGTAATCGGCCTTTACGACTTCCGCCGCCCATGAACATCAGCATAATTACTATGTCTATGCGTGGAGGAGGGCGTCCTTTTCACCTCCGCGCCAATGGGCCACCGGCTATTCACAAACCGCATGAAACGTGACACAGAAGATGCCTCCTTACTCTGGAAACACGTAACCGAGAGATACCACCCCGGTTGTGCCGGCTCAGTTCCGCTGCAATGCACTACCTCGTACAAAAAACTTAAACTTTTTCTTGAAAAGTGACAATGTCCTACAATACCGAATTTCTTGTGGTGGGGACCATCCAGTTCCAAAGTCTAGCAGGATGAATTGTAAAACTTGAATAAAGGTCAGTTCGATAACCACATTCTGAAGAAGCTAGTGTTTCTGCAGTCTACATGGAGAATCACGGAAATGGGTTAAGGAAAGCGATCACGAAGTTATGGAGGTGAACAAGGATTGAAGACGATATTAAAGATGTCGAGGGAGAAGCTATTTGCACCCCTATTATAAGAACAGGGTGCTAAATAGCGAGTGGAGGATCGCTCTTTGTACCCCTCTTATGAGAAGAGTGGACACAAGAGCAACATGGGACTAGGGGCTAGGATGAGAACCTCACAAACCCATCTGTGGAGGTGGAGTCGTTCTCTTATGGGGCTGACTAGCCGTCGAGGTGCCCTGATATTTGCTGTTCCTGTTCCGGGCCACCTCACCAAAGGCGGCATTGCTGGTACTCGCGGTGGTTTTTGTGGGTATTCGGCATTATAATGTGCCGCGAGCCCGACACACCACTGAACCCCACCCAGGGCCAGCGAAGGCGCGTGAATTCATTTCCCCGCGTCAACAAAAAAAAAAAAGAAGGATATTAAAGAGAAAACACATGACACGGTAATTTATATTTCTAATTATTTGCGCACGGTAATGAGTCACAATATTTCATTAAGACAAGAGTAAATCTGCAGAACACTATGCAAATGTTTATGGGCCTGTAATAAATGCTCCGACTGCCGCTTCTGCTATAATAAAATGGCAAACGTTTCATATCTGCATATCCCCCGGTTGTACAGATATTAAGTGGCGTCGATCACCTGTCGGTGTACAAAGCTGCGGCCGGATTATCTGCCGACTGGTCTTTGCTCCCTTGGAAACAGAAGTAGTGCATCGCAAAGCGTCTGGCAATTGTAGTGATCAAATACTTTGTCATGTTGTCGTCATTTAAATATAACGAATGACGGACTATTTAGTGGTAATTGTGCACATAGTGACTTCTTTTCGGTTAAGATGTGCCCCGCATATGGTTTATAAATTATAAGTAATTTATAGTAATAGACAACTCACTATATTAGTCGTACGCTGAATTCAAGTTCAACGTATTCGTTATTAAGGTCGACACTTTGTACTCGAGCATTAAAAAATGGGAAGAAAAGAATGTAAGCATTTAATCTGTCTTAATACTAGATAATAACGTTATATTTTTCAAGGCAGTCCTCTTACTCAGAGAACTGTTATGGCACAACATCATATTTTCAAGGCCTGCCAATGTAGTGGTTCTTTATACCAAAATATTAGGACCTTATATATGAAATTGGAGTTTTGTATGAGAGGAACAAAAGTCACATATTTTTTAATGTAAAGTAGAAAAGAACTTTCACGCCTGTTATCTGCGAAGTGGTAGGTAGAGGTGTGCTAGTATATCCACGTCAATTTGTAAGTCCAGTAGATATACTAGAACACCCACGATTAACCAAGGTACTGCGGCCTATGATGTCATAGGTGACAAGCCTGTGGCCACTTTGGGCACATTCCAATCCCGGACAATGTAAGGCGTGTTCAGAATAATCTGAGAAACATTTAATGTCAGTTTCCCGACCTGGGGATCGAACCCAGGACCCCACGCGGCTAACGGTCTTAACAGGCGACACTCGCACCGTTACACCACAGAGGCGGATTTAATATAATATATTTAATTAATCAAAGTATGAACCATAATTTTCTATGCACTTTTGCTATTTTATATTTTCGCGATCATTGATCCCTTCACAAAACCAGTCCGACGGGAATCAGTAAAATCTTTGAAGATGATTTGGACTGCCCCATCGGAGTTGATTTTTTCCCTTTTAAGAAGTTATCCAAAATTCGAAAAAAAAAAAATGGTAATCTGTTGGAGCAAGGTCCAGGGAGTACGGATGATGTCTTAGAATTTCTAATTGAAGCTCTTCTAATTTGGTAGCCGTCTGTTGCGCAGTGTGCGGTGTAGCGTTGCAGCTGTCGCGTGGAGCAATGGACCAGCAAAGACTGTTTAGTCGCTAGCTTTTCGATCATGGTTTTCAATTGCTGACAATATACATTAGCCGTAACAGTCTGGGCGGATTTGAGAAAACTGTAATGAACAATACCGGCACTAGTCCACCAAACGCTTCCAAGTAATTTTTTTGGCTTGGGGCAGGATTTCGCTGGCTGGCCAGGATCCAACCCTTGCGCTGAGCGCTTCCGATTATCGTAAAGAATCCATTTTTCATCACAGTTAATGAGTTGGCTTAAAATACCTTCATTATTATGCCGGTTTAGTAATTTAACGCAGCAGCCGACGTGCGTTTGCCGGTTTGTATCAGTCAATTCGTGGGTACCTCACGCTTTGCAGTCTTACTTTTATGCGTCAAGTGAATTAAAACAGTTAGCAATCACTATCATATCTGCAGCTAGCTCGGACGTGGTTTGCGATGGATCCGCTTCCACAATAGCCTTCAAGCCTACAACTCTTCATTAACTAACATTGACAACTTGGGTCTCAGGCCAGCTACGGGGCTTGTTCTGCAGGTCGAAATTTACAGAACGAAAACGTTGGAACCAGAAACGAACTGTGTTTTCATTTGATTAACACGACCGCCACACACATCATTCACCCTTCAACACGTTTCCGCAGTACTAGTGCCACGGCGGCACTCGTAAATACTAGTAAATAATGCGATACTTTAAGTTTACCATTTTGTAAAATGATACCTTACTTAAACTTAAAGAGATCATTAAAAAAATATATAGAAGCTATGAATTTAGATTATTTGGCAGAATTAACGTAATTGAATTTGATTGACGTCTTTCAAAACGTTATATCTGTAATAGTAAAACAAGTCAATGAACGTATTAGGAAAAGCTCAACTGGAAAGATTGATCTAAATTATAATTGACCCATGTACATCCCTGATAATTGCCTCGTTTCATATCCGGACTTGAAACTTTGAGATCTTACGCACAACTTGTTAAAAATATTGATATTCTTTCCTTTGAAGGGGTTGCTAGGCTACAAATTTTGCATCTTTCTAATAATCAGATTGTAGATTTGGATCAGAATTTAGCAAGATTTACAAATTTAAAAGAAATCACTTTGAACTCAAATCAACTCACTACTTCGAATAAAATGAATTTCAAAAAAATTATATGACAAGAAACATTAGACTTAAGTTACAATTCTATAAAGGTGTTCAATGACGACACTCTTTCTTAGCTTATTAATTTAAACAAGATAAATTTAAGCTATAATAAAATGAGCAAGGTCAGAAATTTTTCATTCAAAAACAATAAAAATTTGAGTACTGTGTTAATCGCAAATCATTTTTTTTAGAATGTCTTAATTCGTCCATCGGTGAATTATTGAATATGAAACATTTAGTGGTTGCGGAGCCATAGAGATGTTAGACTTTACATTTAATCAGATACAAACTTTCTCCACAAATACTACATACATACCTCTTCTTATGGAAGTATATCTAAACAATAACCTTCTTATGGAGGTATATCTAAATAAGAAATCTCTATAGAAATGTGCAATAAGTATTGTGTTTATTGAAGTATAACTTCTTCACATGTGTTTATTTTGGGGAGTAAGCTAGTGGAGCGTTACGAAAACGGAAATGAAAATCGAAGGGAGGAAGATGTAAGTAAACACATTTTTTCTTTCTTTTTCACTCATAGCCACTTAAGTTTCCTTTAACTAACTCTATTTTGTTGCTATCAATCCGACCCCGGCTTCGCTCGTGAATGACAGATGCCGGAAATACCTTCACAAATCTCTCTATCCATTGCTGAAAACCCCATGAAAATCCGCAGAACACATTTTGAGAAAATTATCGAATTTCAGACAACCAGCTTTTGGGGAATTTGTGTTGTAACACGTACAGATGGCACCAATATGCCATGGTATTATAGTACTAAGGTACTAAAGTAAAAACTGTAACGTAGTTACATATAAAATAAGAAAAATAAATTACGGAAAGAATAAAAGAAACCAAAACCAACGCAATGCAACATTTACATTCCTGTTTCTCGTGGTTTTGTTCAAAACCAGCTTTTCCGAAGCACCGCATGAGCGGTAGTCCCATTGGCACTCGAGTAGTTCGTTGTTCGCTGTGATTCGACAATACGTGTGCGGGTGCGCTCACGCATTTCATATAAGTGCGTACACTCGCGCGTACTCGAACATTAAATAACTTCAAAATTTATAAAATTGCCTTTTCCGCAGCAGCGGACATTGAATCAATTATTTATAGTGACATTTTACACCCCATCTCGGGTGCCACGTTTTCTTTGTAAAGCTTGAGACGACCCGTCGCTTCACGCGTGGGACGCACAGCCATCACACAATAGCCGCCGCTTCACGGGTGGAACGGAATCATCGCACAAGGACCGACACTTCCCGCGACCTACGAACAGCCGTCACCATCCTACGACCAGGGTAGTGACCCTGGCTTGTCGCAGGATGGTGACGGCTGTTAACCACAGTGTCACAAAACACGTCTTTATTCAGTACAAGCACGACCACCTAGATTGAGACAGGTGTAACAGTATAATGGCTAAAAAGAAAATTGAATTGTTTATTGAAATTAAAAGCGAAAGAGAATTTGAACATTTATTAGACAACTACCGAAATACACTAATTTGTAAGTAGGTTTCTTTTAAATATTATTATGATTTCCATCTGCAAAATTATCTTTTTGACTTTATTTTATATGCTATGTAGTTCGAGAATCGGCAGCTAGCTATTTTTTATACCTCTAAGTGATAAGGATTGGTCACCCAACCCGGCACCACCCACAACGTTTGCCGGGTCATCTTTATGTTCTTCTTTATTTTTGATATTCTTTTAGGGAAAAAAATATGAATTGATTCTGATGAAATTTGGCGTAGACATAGATTTTAAATTAGAATAGCATATTAGCTAAAAATTTAAGGTTTCCTTGAGGAAATTGTGTGGTATGCACGGAGTGAGGGTTTTACCAGTGTTTTACTAGTAAATCATTATAATGGTTTTATCGTCTCTTAAATGCCTCAATTTTTTAAATATACATATTAACTTTTTCACTCATTTGGATAACATTAGTATATGTTATCGCCAATTAAGATGTTTATCCAGTATTGCTCCCAGGTATTTGATTGACATGGTACTATTTAATGTTGGACAAGGACAGGTTATATTGTTGCTATTGCATGAATGTGCGCGTAAGTTAATGTTTTCTTTTGGTTGTGTACTATTACGAATTCTGAATGTTATATACTTGTTTCTTTCAATGTGCATAGTGACCGAGTTACTATTAAGTCATGACTGTATTCTTCTGAGACCTGCCTCAGCATCGTTTTTAAGCTCTGTCCAATTATCCGCGTCATATAGAACCACGGTCTCGACCGCAAATGTCACTATTTTTGCACTTTTCTGTATCATTGCAAGCAAGTTGTTAATATATAGGAGAAATAGAGTCGGGCCCATCACCGTTCCTTGAGGGATACCGAAAATAAAACTCAGGCTTGGCAATTGTATAAGTAGTAAAAAAGTTTTGTTACTACTTATACAATTACCAAGTCTGACTGATTGTTGTCGGTCCGTCAAATATCCACGATACAACTGTAGGACAGATCCTCTTCCTCCAACTTACGCAGAAATATGGGAATAGAGATGACATCGAACGCCTCGGCTAAGTCCGAAAAAAATCCAACACACTTTTGACCATTGTCACGGCATCCCGAGACATGTTAAATAACCTTATTAATTGCATCAATAGTACATTTAGTATTTCGAAAGCGAAATTCATTAGGAGATAGAATTTTATGTTTCTCCAGAAATTTCTATAATCTAAAATTGACGCATTTTTCTAAAATTTTTGCTACTGCAGGTAAAAAAGGAATAGGCTTATAGCCTATTTATCTCTTACCTACAATAGGAAAAATAATTATATATAATTATAAGTAGAGGATAGTGATAACGGTTGCTGTAAAGCTTATGAATCGTAGCTCTTGTTAACTATCTAATTAGCTGCCATCAAATGTCGTACAGAGTTTGCTGAATGAAAAACATCATATCACAAAACTAACCTTTATTTCATTTCTAGGCATAGAAGTTTTCTGTCACTTCTCGGGTTCTTGCTCTGTTCTCGATCACATTTTCACGAAACTCAAACTGGATTGGAGCGATGGGAAAATTATATTACTTAAAGTAAGCGTATTAACTATAAGTTAGTAATGTTGTCAGATGGTCACATGTTCTGTTAGAGCCGTATAGGCTGGAGTGCGCGGTGAGGCAAGAGGGCTAACCTCCCCTAAACTGTTTACTCCCCTCCCCTTAACTTTATGTAAATGTTCAGCAGTATATATGTCGGCTGCCATATTGATGAAGTCTGTCTAAACAATATTATCTATCCGGACGATATGATGCTGCTGAGCGCCTCTGTCTATAGATTGTCTAAGCTGTTGGCAATCTGTGAACGAAATGCTCAACGCCACGGATTATGCTATAACACTAAAATGAGTGAATCACTTAAAAGAGGTTTGCAAGATGTTCGACAGAGGTCGAAGTTACACTTTTTAGAGCGTTTGGTTCTTCGTTCTACACGTACAGCCTGTAGCTGAAGTACAGGCGTAAACAATACAGTGCTCTTCGCGTCCAGTATAATAATGCCTTCCTGGTGATGATGGAGCTGCCCCGTCACTGCATCGCGTTGGGGATGTTCGCGAGCGCTGGAGTTGATTGTTCCTATACGATCATGCGTAAGCGATGCACGTCCCTATCACGTAGGATACGGGCCAGCCCCAACCGCATCTTGAGGATGTTTTCGTACAGATTTGATTATCAGTACGTGAACCACTGCTCCATGGTTATTGAAAAACACCCAAATGATTAAGGTAGGTGCCGAATGCGTATTAATAATAAAATTAAATAAATGTGTCCGTTATAAGAATAATTTAATTTTGTTATTTTGATAATGATGTATCAAAATTAATTTAAACTTTATAGTCATGTAGGAAATTTAATTATAATGTAGGTTTAATTATTGAAATTATTAACGTACAATAAGTATCTAAGTTTTAATAACGAAAAAATATGGATCAGTACAATAAAACTACTTTTACGGATTCTATCGCGGTATATTTAATTATTTAACTAGCCCGAAGTGTCAGAGGCTTTCCAGCAACCATGGTCACTGGTGGACTGAGATGACAGACGTCCTGATGTTTCAAGATTTTAGAAGTACCCGAAGAATTATAATTTTAGTTGTTCCGATTATCGCCAACGTACTTATTATATCTTGCACATAACATAACACATGAAGACGGCAATTGTTTGATTTTTGATTCGATTATGTTTAACACGGGGTCCCAAGCAGAGGGAAGAAACCAGCCATATGGTATATAACCTAGAGCATTCCTACACTATAAGACAAAAATAATTTAAATCCGTATAAAAAACTGTACCTTTTGATTGTATTGATTCAGAAGCATATGACATGATTTTTTTCCCGGGAAAAAGGTCTTGACGACAGACAGATAACAAGGTGATAGGATCAGCATTCCGTTTTTCCCTTTTGAGGTCCTTAAAAATTACAAAAAAGCAGGTTATATTTGTACGCACATCCCAAGTTACGTAGTATGAAGTATACTTTGCATACAACTTTTTAGGTGCCCGCTGATGAAATTAAAGCATTTGAGAGATTCAGAGATCAGAGCAAGCCTGTGTTTTTATTCATTTTGGTAAGTTCTCTTTATATTTTGCTAGTATCATTGTCCTCTTCTACTTGCTTTAACATAAGGGATACCTTGTGCGTGGTAGCTGAAGTTACCTCGGTGCTCTTGAGAGGGTTATGACCGGGGAGAGAGGAGAGGATCATGCTGAAAATTGAAAAAATAAATTAATTATAATTAATTATGGGACATCCGTCCGATCGAGGTCTTGGTGTTCATGATTCTGCAAAGTGTGTTGTCTGTGCTTGTTTCACCGGTGGTACATTTAATTTTTGACTTTCAAAAAGCAATCTTCCTAATTATATATGGAATAAAACATTTTCATTACATTGAAAGAAGTCTGTATATCTGCTGTCTGTATTATCTTTGTTCTAGAACAAAAAGATAACGAAAATATTTCGCGGTGTCCACAACTTTTGGTTCCCGGAAGTGGCAAAACAGGAGCTGGAATATTGGAAACGGCATTTGGCTGGAGTAGTACTGGACAGACCTCTTTTCAACTTGGACGAAGCATCACCCGATGAGCAGGTACAGCCTCAGTATATAAAACTAGCAGCAAGACTTTAGTAAGAGGTAGTTTCATGCTGCCATGGATTGGGCCGGCACAACCAGCGAGGTACCACTCGCTCACATGATAGCGGAGTAAACTGATATCTTCGGTGTCGTGTTCCGTGCGGTTTGTGAGTAGCCGGTGACCCATTGGGGGGAGGAGAACGGCAACACTTAGTAATCATGCCGATGTCCATGAGCGTCGACAGTCTTGAAAAGGCTCCGATTTCTCGTTTGCTTCATATACTATAGGAGAGCCCATCGATAAATGGACTATTCAACTCATAAAGTTTTTTACAATTCGGGCAAGCAGTTTCCGAGATTAGGTTGTTAATGAAACTCTTCAGCTTTATATGGTTAGTATAAATCTGGTGTCATAATGTTTGTTGGGGCTAGTCTCCGCAACTAGCGGTACCGATTTTAATAAAACATCTCACAAAAATTGTTACTTTCGATAACTTAAAGTATATTATGTAGATAATTCATTTCGATTTATTACCGATATATTTCTATTGTCAATACAATGCGCGACCCTGTCAGATGTATCATATCAGAGATAACAGAAGTATGGTTCATGATCGATGGCCTTCTTATCTCTGGACAGTCGATTACTTGTACAATGAACAGGAGAGATATTAGTAAGAGGTAGGTGCCATGCTGCATTGTACCTGAATTGGGCCGGCATGACCGAGGTGGTAACCTGACTCAAATGACCTTAAAATAGCAGCTGTGTTCTCGAATTTCGTTCGGTTTGAGAATGCCGATGGCCCAATGAATGGGATAAGGAAAGGAAGGGAAGCAGGACTACAATAATGTAGTTAGTTGTCTGTGGGCGTGGGTAGTCTTCAAAACATTCCGATTTCTCGTTTGAGTTCACCTTATACTATCTAAACTTTCAGGCTTTAGGTTTCGGAAGGTTTATTGGGGGGGGGGGGGGTATGAGACAGAGGCCAACGACGACGAGATTAATCTCTGTTGAGATATCTATTTTGGTGAGTAATCATCCATGTAAAATTCTGTATTGTAAAAAAAAATAAAAATAGAAATGCATCATGGGTGGTTACCATCAACTGCCGCTGCAATGATGGCGGGCCCAGCACTTTACTGAAAGAAATTAACGAGATCACTAAGTAGTTGTGGTAGTAGGTCCATATTTTTCAAACAGGAGTGGCGTAGAATTCGTGAATCGGATATAATGCAGGAGCAAGCTCACGCAGAATACCGCCGGATAGTCAGGCAGGCAGCTCGTAAGCGCCACAGGGCAGAGGTGATGGCGCCGGAGCTTGAGCAATTGAACTTTGTGCTGTTTTGGCCTCATGCGAAGCACGCCCATCCTGAACTGTACGAACGGTGGGATTTGAATGGTGAGTTTATATTGTGTAAGTAACGTTGTGCTTTTTTGGTCTCATGCGAAGCACGCCCATTCTGAGCTATATGAGCGGTAGGATTTTATTCGTAAGTTTATCTTGTAAGTAACAATCCGCCCAGCTTCGCTCGCGAATAACTTGGACTGCATTCCTACTATATTAAATTAAACAAAAAAAATTTTTTTGGGAAATCGGTCTGTTCATTGGTGAAAGCTGTATGAAAATCATTTAAGTAGTCTTTAAGAAAATGGATAACTTACAGACGTACCCAAAAAATTCTGTCATCCAGTTTTCACCCGTGGATAAAGCAATTACTGACAAAGGTTTAAGCGTATTTTTTA
Organism: Eumaeus atala; assembly: GCA_017140195.1. Taxonomy (NCBI): domain Eukaryota; kingdom Metazoa; phylum Arthropoda; class Insecta; order Lepidoptera; family Lycaenidae; genus Eumaeus; species Eumaeus atala. The sequence continues at coordinate 199,217 of JAFELO010000381.1, read as the reverse complement.
AGGTAGTAATCGATAAAACAAAATCCCGAAAAGCTCTCTGTCTGTATGTGATTGATTTTCTAAAAATCTATTTTTAATGCGGTTTTCACTCATGGAGAGCGTGTTTCCGAGGAAAGTTTTAGTTTGTAATTTATATTTGGGCGAAGCCGTGGCGGATCGCCAGTGGGTAGGTTTGAGGCGGTTTGAGGTAAAGACTTTTGGTACAAGCGCCTCAAACTTCTTACTTGCTCTATATGTTTGCTCATTATTATATTTCCTACATATAAATATATAAATGTAAAAGTTAAATGTGTAATAGTGTAATAACTGTTTCTGAATAATATTTTATTCTACTCTATTCTAAATTATTCGTAAGTAGTACTGCGTAGATATTTGGTACAAAGTAACAGCACTTCTGTCGCGTTACGTGCGGTTTTGTGAGTTTCAGATAGTCCAGTTGAGGAGGAAGAAAGGTAGACAACACGTCCGCGAATGTTACGGATATTAGTTTTGGTCTTGTATAAAAACTTTTGGGAGCTCAGACCATTGTCATTGTCACAAGAAAGTGATATGATAAATATGAATAGGCTAGTTACAACTGCACAAACTATTTTCTACTAAGCTTCATCACCACCGTCAGCAGCTAGCAGACGTGCACTGCTGAACATAGGGAAGGAGAACAATTCATCGGCATAGTAATTGTGCGGATATTTATGGGCATCGGTAGTCGTAATTGGGCTCCGATTGCTGAAAAAAACGAATATAATTGCTTTTTTTGATAATACCAAGCTCTAGTTGATCTTAGGTTCTTTATAGTAGGTAGGGGACAAACAAGCAGTCGGCGTCTTGAGATGATGATACCGATGATACTATGATGATGATATGATGACTCCTTCCCTCCTTCCTTCCCTTGCACCATCAGAAACATGAAAATTTTAATATTTTTAATTCCAAAATAACTCTTTTCAGGTATAATAATGATTGGTCGAGAGGAAATCGAACTGACCCCGGAAATGGCTGAGGATGTCCTGTACGCTGGCGATGCGCCTCAGAACGAAGCCTCCATGCATGCCCTACTCTCAGGGGCCGCGTTAGCGATATGTTTCAGGCTTTTGGACACTGATAAAAATTTTGTTGGTAAGTTTTTTTATACTACGAGAAGTCTTTTAAAATTACACTTCTTTTGGTTAGAGAAAAATGATGACGTTTTATTACAAGGCGCACGCACACCGTCACCAAAACCTATAGACAACATCTTAGATTTTCGGAAAGAGATATCATAATGCGTTATAATCAAACTTTCAATGTATTAAATAACTTTCTTTGTAAGTGTCGTTTTTGCTAAAAACGTAAAATAAGGCGAAGGATCAAATTCAAAAAAAAATTGTTACGCAAAAGTTGTACTAACGCGTGTACACAAGTAAACATTGTATCATGAATACCGACGTTATAGACATCCGAGAAATGATTATGCCGACGTGTGGTATCTCTCACCCCTGGTGGGTAAGCGGCAAAGTACGTCAAGGCTTAAAAGTAGACATCTATATCTATGCTGTAAATGAAAAGCTGAAGAGAGTTTGTTGTTTGAAACGCGCTAGCCACAGCAACTATAGGCGCGAGTTGAAAAATATTTTTCCAGTATATTGATTGTGTCCATTTATCGAGGAAGGCCATGGGCTATACACGATTACGCTACAACTAATATGACTGGAGTTACGAGGATAAAATCCCGTGATTTTAGTAGAAAATGGCGGTGATGCTAGTAGTAAGTGTTTGTAAAATCTAGTCGTGCAAATGATTACGGGCTTTCCTGCTGGTCCTCGGCTGCAACTGGTCCCTTTAAAATTAATAATAAATTAAAACAATAAATAGATTTTATTTGCATGAATGCAGTACAAAATAGCTGTTACAATACTTGTTAAGCAACAATATATTCTGCTTATAACAGTGTGCAAATATTATCACTTACATCATACTTGTCTGTAGTCTGTCATTACATTACATCGTACTTGTCCGATGTCTGTCATTACATTACATAGTACTCGTCTGAAGGTTGTCATTACATTACATCATACTCGTCTAAAGTCTCTCATTACATTACGTCATTCTTGTCTGAAATCTGTCATTACATAACATCATACTTGACATTGATACAAGAATGTCAAATTTAAAAACAATTAAAATGTATTTTTACTCTCACAGAGCTGGTGCGTAAAATCCTTTATGAAGACCCAGTCGATCTGAACGAGGAAAATCCAGAGAGGAAACATCAAACCGCTTTTAACATGTACAAGTCATACAGCCTGACGAAGCAAGAAGTGTTGCGCCAGCGCAAAGAAGAGAAGTTGAAGAGGAAGGTACTGTTGTCATAGCATATGGGATCCTCCATTTTGATTTTTTTTCCTTTAGTACAGGGGGCAAAGCAACCGGCTTCTCGCCAACCACAACGAAACGCAGCAACAATCCCGTAAAATGCAGCATGCTACCACTACCTCTTTTGTTTTGTGACCCAACGTCCTTAAACATCCGAACAGTGGTAATTCAGCTACGTTACCATGTTCACTTTACTTATCTTATCGCAACGAGTAAATCGACATTTGTGATTTTGTTTATATATATAATTTAAGTTCATAAAATAGTCGTAATTATCTAAAATTGATGAATAAATGTACCTCTACGTTCTATGCATTCAAAAATCTACATTTATTTATTTGTTATCAAGAGTTTTCAGTGACGATACTTACATTCACTATAGGTACTACACATAGCAGGAGGAGGTAGTGCCATGTTGCATAGGAGGAGGTAGTGACATGCATAGTGCATGACACTACATTCTCCTATGCAACGGAATTGGGCCGGCACGACCGACGTTTACGTTTTACACCCGCAAGGTTTTCAACCTTAAGGGTTGAATTTCTAAAAATCCGGTTTTGTGCTCACTTACACCATTAAAGGAAGTGTACCAAATTTCAACTTTCCAGGTACATTTGTTTCGGTCGTGTTTTGTCTGTCAGTCCGTCAATAAGTTAGTAAACGGAAAACTTATAAAGATTTTTGTGAATCAATGTTACAGGCAGAAATTGTGGAGATTCGCGCTCGACGCTTGTCGGAAATGCAGAGACTTGCAAAACAAGCTATAGAAGAAGCGATTGAAGCGAAGAAGGCAGCCAAGGAGAAAAGAAAACTGGAACTCCTGAAAAAGGGGGTCTGTGTATCATTCTGTGTGTTCTTTATGCTTTATTCTAATGTCTCTGCACGACAATGGGCGTTGATAGCCGTGACAAGGGCTATTTACTTATTTGCCCCCTGTAGAAAAATTGCTTATTGCTTGTGGAGTCTACATTAGTATGACATTACTCTACTACATTAATATTTTGGCTTTAATTTCTAGAATCTAGTATTCACTTTATTCGGTTTTCGCGATGTTATTTAGATTTGGTGTCCAAATCAAAGGTATCATTGATTCCGTTTTTTTTCCAGGACCTGGATGCGTTAGAGGTGCTGAAAAAAGAGCCTGAAAATTATAAAGATTTGGAATTAACCATACCGGAGGTGAGCGAGAAAAGTAATATCTTTATTATTGAGCTAGCAACGCGGTTTCACCCGCGTGCTCCGCCCCCGAAAACGAACCCTTAGGAGTGGAGTCTCGTAAATGTTTCGGAAAACTGTCTACAACTAAAAGACACTACCTCCTCCTATGCAGCATGACACTACCTCTTCCTGAATCTGGGACCACATGGAGTCAGAAGTCGAAATCGCAAATGCTGGTTAACTTCCTGGACAAAGAGGGCCTCTTCTTAATGAACTCTTATTTTAAGAGGAGAGGTCCACTTCCTATGGGGTCATAGGAAGTGGACCTCTCCTCTTAAAAGACATGATAGAGCCACGATTCTGTGACAAGGAACGACTTTATTATATCATACCGGAGGTGAGTGAAACGGACCGAAAGCATATATTTGGGGATGTCACCGTGATCAACAGGTTTAAAACCGTAAGTGATCACCGATTGGTTAGAGGCTCTCTGAATGTAGGCTTTCGACGCGAGCGTGTTCGATTAGTACAGTCGACACTCACAACAGAATTAATTAACCGGTTGATGCCCTAGATACGTCGGAAACTACAATGACAATTGACGAGTGGCGTGATTGGTTGCATGCGGGACGTTGGTGAAGTATACTGTAGGAGTAAGTTTACGAGCAGGAAAGCTAAACTCTCAGATGAGACGCTTGGACTTAGGAGGGAACGCAGAGCACAAGAAGATATTACGACTGCCGATGTCAAGCTTCTTTCAAAGCGAATCCGCAAACTAAGGCGCTGAGACCTTCGCAACTCAAATACGCAACGGGTTACCGAAGCGTTTCAGCAGAATAGAGGATCAAAGGTTTTTGTGGAGAAGCTTGGAAGTAGTCATCTGACAAAGGTTAGGACTGATTCTGGGGTTACCAAGTTCTACAAAAGACACATGAGTACAATCAGCCGCTGTGCCTTGCCTTTCTGCAAAATAAAAAAAGGTTTTTGTTTCTGTCGAAACTTGGACTGTTCTGGAAGCCTTACAACTATGTCAGGTCAATTGGCGATATGTCGAAGAGCATTGTATGACGCTGTTTTTATGTCCGTTTTCATTCCGGGAGGTCAAACAAGGTCAATCTAATTGTATCGAGGAGTACGACAGAGGGATGCTATTTCCTCGAAACTGTTCACAAATGCTTTGGAGGACCTCCCTAAGACCTAATAGTGGGCAGGATGCGGCATAAATATTAACGGCGAGTACCTCTCACACCTCCGTTTCGCCGACGATATCGTTTTGTTGGCCGAACTGTTGGAGAGCTTGCAGGAAAAGTTGCACAGCCTAAATGAATCCTCCCGACGCATTGGCCTTAGGATGAACTTGGATAAGACAGAGATCATGTTCAACGAACACGTTCTCCTTAGGCCAATCAACGTCGATGGTGCTGTTCTCGAAGTCATAGACGTCTACCTCGGGCAACTATTGCAATTAGGTAATTATAACTTTGAAAAGGAAGCCGATAGAAGGATTCAGTTGAGTTGGGCAGCATTCTTTTTTTTTTCCAAGCTTCGTTACATTCTCACGTCACCGAAAATCTTCAACCAATGCGTTCTCCCTGTGATGACTTACGCGGCCGGTCGCTTAATTCTGGACTGGTCCGCAAGTTTGCGGTAGCTCAACGGTCTATTGAACATATAGCACGTGTTGGCGTTCATTGTGAGAGGCCTATGTCTAGCAATGGATCGGTAAGGGCTGATATGAATGATGATGATTACTATTAACAGATCCGGCTCAACATTTCCCGTGAATAACACAGGGCGGATCGCTACATTAACAAATTATACACTAAACATTTTGAGAAAATCAATCGATTTTCTCAAACATATCATACAGACAGACATCATTTGGGTACTTCGTTTTATAATATTACTAGCAATCCGTCTATTACACTAAAAGTTTCTGGAGAAGTCTGGTCCCTTATGAGGGACTAACAATCCGAGGTGACCTGTAGCTGATAGACTCAGAACATACTTGTATAGGCGGCAGATGGCATCCACGGGTTTTTTGTGGGTATTTGGTTCATCCGCGAGTCCCGCACACCCATTGGATCTCCTCACCGAGGACCGATGGCAGCGCGTAAATGCTTTTCCCCGCATAAAAAACTTTTTCCTCCTATTTAATATAACCCTCTATAAATAAAATAAAAGACCTAGATACAATGTTGACACCAAGAATCGCATTTACGCACCATCACCGGCCCTGTCCAGTGGTAAGTGGGGCTCGCGTCACATTATAATACCGAATACCCTCTAAAACCACAGCGATGGCCATCAGTGCCGCCTTTGGTGAGGTGTCACAACAGTGACATATATCCTGTGGCGTTTCCAGTGGCTTGTGAGTTTCCGATGGACCATTAGCGGTGGAATAGCTAAAGAAGGCAATACATCTGCATAATATGGGATATCTATGGTATATGATTTGCTCCCCTTGAACTTTAAAAACATCAACTGGATATGCCAATAAGTATGCAATAGTTTATATAAATCACAGGAATTACCTGAAGATCTGGAGCCGGAGTCAAGCGAAGAAGACAACGAAGAGGACGAGTACTTCCCACCAGCTGGTCTGCTGGTGCCAGGGTTCTACGCTCCCCCGAATGACATCGCCAAGGCGAACGGCTTAGCTGTACTATTTCCAAATGTATGTCTTTTGTAGTGGCCAACGTACACAAACATTGGTTTTAAGTCATAGTACTTTCTCGCCTCTGGGTAAAGGCCAGCATAGACAGACTACTTAGAGCAGGTGTGGTCAATATTGGTTGCAATCAGGTTTGCAGTCAACTTCAACCACAATACGACTATTCTCGCACTGTTCATCACACCTTCTCTAAGCAGCCCGTACGTAGCAGTCCTATGTTGCTGTATTGCAGTGGAAGAGCGGCGGTACCTCCGGCGGGTACCTGTCGCTCACATATTACTAGCGTGAAGTGTGTTCAGTTTGCGGGAGTGCGGTGGTCTATTCGATGGGGAAAACAAAGTCCTCGTCTTAGGTGTGGGCTATAAAGCTAACACCGATTTTTGGGACCATGTTGCTTATTATATTGTAGACAGCGGAAGTATAGCTAGGTAGCTACTACATGCGGTATAATTTGGAACAGATCATTCGTAAACATAACAATCAGAGTAATATACATGTTACAGACATTACATAAGTATACGTAAGCGTGTTCAACCACAGTCGTGAGGCCCACGTGTTTTTGGGATTTTTAAATTTTTATTCACAATCCGAATGCGGGAAGTTGGCAGTGTTACGCCGTGCCTCAGAATACAACATAAGGCCTTGGCGTCGGTCCTGCGCCTGATTTCTCTCCGGTAGAGTCGGATTGCCGTCCCATCGGAATAGCAAAATGAAGGAACAGGGAGTGCACTTGTGCCCGCGCACACACTTAAACACAATAATGTGTCCTGCGCGGTTGGCTCTTTTAAATAAAGATGGCCGCTGTAAACGAAATTCGGTTAGAACGATATCTGTAAGTATACGTCTACTGGTGCTCTGCCTTTATAATAAGGCTGTTTTTCAGCACGTGCTTCATTACGTCACTCCTGAGGCGGAGTACCTCCCGGCACACGTGCTCGTCATGCTTGACATATCTAAACGTCATCACGCCATCGGCCAGATCAAGAAACGAGCAAAGGACATTTTACACGTAAGTCGTAATGTACAACTACATGTATTTATGCATAGTTTCCTAACGTGATAGACAGAGTGAAACAAGCGTACATGCTTTACATACGTAAGTCGAAATATCTACAATCCCTCTTATAGGATGGGATCCCAGATAGTCTTACAAACTAATAAAAGTTATAATCGCCTCTGTGGTGTAACGGTGTGGGTGTTGCCTGTTAAGACCGTTAGCCGCGTGGGGCCCTGGGTTCAATCCCCAGGTCGGGCAACTGTTGTTACATGTTTCTCAGATTATGCTGAGTACGCATTACATTGTCCGTGATTGGAATGTGCCCGAAGCGGCCATAGGCTTGCCACCTATGACATCATGAGCCCTCAGTAACTTGCCTAATCGTGGGTGTGCTACTGTATCTACTGGAGTTACGAATTATGGATGTACTAGCACACCTCAGCCTACCTCTTCGGGATATCAGGCGTGAAGCTTCTTTACTCTAAAGTTATATACCTAGTCGTGCCATAAATGTTGTAACAAAGAAAATATTTTATTTTTGGAAAAAAACATTTATTACTTTTATAGTATTTTAATACACAAATATAAAACAATAAAAAATATAAAGGGCTTATTCGAAGTGGTCGCCATTAGCTGCAATACAATCCTTTAAACGTTGAGGCCAGTTATCAATAGAATCACGCACACTTTCCATGGGGAAATTCTTCTTCTCTAAAACTGATCAAAGTTATAATGCAGTGCATTAAGATCGGGACTAGACGACGGCCAGTCTTCAGGTCAGATGAAGTCCGAGACGTTCGCTTCCGACCAAGACTGCGCGGACAGGGCTTTATGCCGAATCTGGACCAAAAGACCATACTTGGTTATTGAACATGGGCCTTACTACTTTCTCAAAAATAGTATATCGATTCTTCGCAAAAAAAAAGATTCACAAAAATATGACTCCACCAAACCATCACTGAAGTAGGATAGTGGCCACGTTGTATTTGTCGACTAAGTGGAAAACTTCCCTAAATCTTTGAGCATAAATAAGGTCATTTCATTTGCTCAAATGTTGCTCAATTGTAAAAATAAATCTCATCCGTAAACAATAACAAATTGACAACAATAGTAAACAAATCTTTCATTTTATTTAAGACTACTTATTCATTTGGCAATTTGAGCAATAACAATTTACCGCATTATTACTCTATATTGTTGATGACCAGAAATATGACATGTTTGTATAAAATTTGTGACACTGAAAAAAAGGACTATACAACATATAGCAAACGAGTTATGTGCTTAATGTCCGTAAGATGTCAATTGTAAATGTCACTGTCACTGAAATGACAAATCGAGTAGTTACACGAAACTGGACTATGAGTTCTTTTAAGAGCTTTATAAACGGTATACGTATAAAAATACTGAAAAGTAAATTATAATCATTTATTTATACTTTGCCTGATTGAATTAACGCAATCGACACACATTTGGAGACAACACGTGTATACAGTCCGAAAAATCACACTTGTTTTGCTGATTGCGGTTAGGGCACATTATTTCAAGTTTGAATTAGAAACAGTTACAATTTTTCTGAACCATATCTCCACTTCTTAGTACTATGCCCAGAAATCTCGTTTTCTGTAAAAATATCATAAAAGTGTAAGTATGCCGTGCCTGTTGTTTCAGATGGGTATCTTCAGAGGCTACAGTCCGGAGACCGCTGTCCACATCGCATATAGTGTCAAACAGTTTGATAAGATGAAACTCACACCCGCGTAATTACCGTTTTATTATCAGAATTTATCCTGAAACGATTTAAGGATTATAGAATGGAAAAAATCCTTATCTTTCTAGTATTGGACTAGTAAGTGTTAGGGTAAAATTGGGAATGTCAGCAGCCTATTGCTTTACCTAGCTTGAGTCGTTTTTACACCTTTCACTACAAAATTAGGTTTGTTCTTAAGGACTGAACAGTGTTCACAACCTAAAGTGAAGCAATGATGGTATCAGGACCGCAAAATTACTGTATATGGCAATAAATTGACCAGAAATTATCATACTTTTCACAATAATATGTTTACTAAATAAATAAATGGTATTAACATAACAATAATATTTGAAAAGAAAGGAAGTTAATAAATAATCTCTGTGAGTAAAACTTTATGTCCTATCCGTGTATACAAATTGCGCGTCACAGCAACCAAATATACAGAAATTCAGTACAGTGCAAATTATCATACAATACGCGTACATTATGCTATCGCACATCCTACGTACGTATGGAATTATCGCACATGTATGATAATTATCCTACGGTCTTTGACGGTAGTTATTTCCATAGTTCATAAATATCTGCACACATGAAGGCGCATTACCTGCGACTTGCATTACCCTCCTGAAACCTGTGTCAAAATGCTCTCACAAATCAAACAGTCCACGAAACGGACGGCATAACATTCGCGTTTATGTGAGCGAGAGGTACCTTCCCTCTCGCTCACACTCGCGAATCTTTGATGCAATCTAGTACTGCCCTGTATGTTATTAATTCTCTTATTTTTCATTTCCCATGATATTAAATCCGCAGGCTTGGAAAATGGCAAACGATGTTACTTTGCTTAAAGTGTCTAACACTACTTTCTTATATGGTTTCCAACTTATATCAATGCTTCCTACTTTAGCTAAAGTTGTCGTGGACATTGTCCAATCTTCCTATTTGTTGTATACGTATAATGTTCTAAACTCTTTTCAATCCAGTTTCCGTCCATGCCATAGCACTACTTCTGCTCGCATAAATGTAAGTGATGCCATTGGCTTAGCCCTAGAGAATAAATCTCTTACAATCCTCTTACTCCTCCACTTCAGTAATGCATTTAACTCCATTGATTTTGATGTTCTTCTTGGCATACTTAAATCTATTAATGTTTCCACACCGGCTTTCGCTTGGTTCAACTCCTAACTTAGACACCGCTCGCAGCGTGTTCACGTCAATGTCTCTTTTTCCAATTGGTGGATTCGTATTTCAGGTGTCCCACAGGGTAGCGTTCTTTCTCCTCTTCTTTTTCAATCTTCATCAATTCTATAAATAAGGTTAATTTCATCTAAATTTTATCTCTATGCTGATGATGAGCTATTTCTCAGATTAATGAAGATTTAAGCCGTATTGTAGATTGGGCCAAATCATTGTTATTACTGTGAATCCTTTGAAGTTAAAGGCAGTTATAATAGGTAGCACACAAATCCGTAGTCGACTCGACATTACTGTTCTGCCGCCTATTAAATTAGATGGTGCCCAAATTATCCTCAGCGATTCAGCAAAAAACTTAGGTATTGTAATAGATGCCAATCTATCTTGGGCTCACTACGTCAGTAATATTATTAGAAGTTCACTTTTGTTTTCATTCCGTTGGAACAATCCAAAATTTCCTTCCTTTCCCAACTAAAACTTGTCTTGCATTGTCCATTATGCAACCACTTATATGATATTGACTATGCCGATGTTTGCTACCCTGATGCTACTTCTTCTTGACTAGTTCACCTTGACTAATTTCCATGATTCTTCTTGTACACCACAAAAACATAATTTTCTTCTTATAACGGCCCACCGAACAGATTTTTATTCACATTCTTTTACAGTCCATTCTGCTAGGGTACCGAATTCCCTACCACATAACATTCGGGTTTGTAAGGCGTCACTTTTTAAGAAAAAATTAAAGGAACATCATTTAAATCAGACTTATACCCAAAGATGAACTAAATTATTTCTGTAACCATTTTATTGACACAATATGTTTAACAAAATAATGTGTGTGATTTAATTTTATTTTATTGTATAAAGTATGTATGTACATGTACGTATAAACATGTGCATGTGCGTAAGTATTTATAGTGTACGTTTGTAAAAACTTTTATATAGATAGGCAATTATTTACTGTTATATTATCTATATAATTTTTTTTTAATATTAACGTAATGTGCAGACTAATGTTGTGTTTGTCATAAAAATTCTCTTGTAGCAGGGCTGCTGGAAGAAATTTCACATTAAATCTAAAATGTATGTTTAATATGAACACTAATTATGAAATAAAATAAATAAATATTTCTCACGTGTCAATTCTACTGATATCCATTATCATGTTATGAATTCTCCTGTATTTAATTCTCATGCTATTCATGCTGAATTCTCATGATAATCATTCTCATTCTTTTGTCTTTTTTTTATAGGGGCAACTTGAGCATCGCATTTATGGTGGCAATGATATCCGACTTCGCTCTTTTAGAACTAATGGATCTGAACCCGCTGTATGTGAGTCGGGACTTCACAAGCGGCGAAGAGGACTGCGCCCAACTCTTTAGCGTAGACTACGCTGACGACTATCCCGAGTTCGAAGACTTTTAATAAAAAAAAAGTAAAATTAAAAATAGTTCATTTAATTTGCCTGTAAACTGGTAGTCGACTACCCTTTGTAGACTTATAACGCCCATTGACATCGGCGCTCTTAATGGACATGTAAATGCGTTGCTATTCTTCACTCAGTCCATCCCAGTAGGTCGTCGGCTACTCTCGAACCGCACAAAACGCGATAGCATAGTCATCACTTTTAATATAAGAGAGAGGTACCTAAAACACCGTGCCGACTCGAATCAGCTGTAGTGGAGCAAATGGCACTCTGTATTGATAATATTTTATATATTTTAATGGTTTTCAATCCATCCTCTGTTGTGCCGTCCTACTCTTATGAACCTTACAAAACGCGTTGCCGTCAGTTCAGCTCGGTATAATGAGCACAAGAGGTACCACAGACCATGATGGTGATATATTTTGATAATCACGAAAACTCCTCAGAGACAGACCGATCTTTACTTACAATTTTGGAAGAGGTAGTGCCAAGCTGCATAGGAGGAGGTAGTGCCACGCATGGTACATGACACTATCCTCATTACAATAAAACTACTTTTAGGGATTTATCACGGTTTATTTAATTATTTAACTAGCCCGACGTTTCGGTAGCTTCACAACAACCATGCTCACGGGTGGACTGAGATGACAGATGTCAGTACATCTGTCATCTCAGTCCAACATGTCACAAATTATTAAAAGTTCCCGAAAAATATAATCGTTTAGTTGTTCTGATTAACAAATAATTTTCAATTTTAAAAAAGTAAATGGGAATAACTAAAAATATAATTATTCGGGTACTTTTAATAATTTATGACATCAGGACATATGTCTTCTCAGTCCATCCGTGACCATGGTTGTTGTAAAGCTTCCGAAACGTCGGGCTTGTTAAATAATTAAATAAACCGTGATAAAATCCGTAAAAGTAGTTTTACTGTAATGAGTAAGATTCTCGTAACTTAAGACATCAATAAATACACTACATCCTCCTAAGCAATGTAAATGAACCGGCACGACCGGGGGAGTCTTTTGCACACTGGATACCGGTGTAAAGTATCAGCGGCGCTGTCGCGCCTCGTGCTGTTTGCGAGTAGCCGGTGCCTCATTGGGAGGGTGGGGGATGATAGGAGTGCAACGTATCTGCGTAACAATCATGCGAATGTCCATGGGCGTCGGTAGTCCTCTAAAGGCTCTCGTGTTCTCGTTTGCCCCCTTATGTTATAAAAAGAAACATAACAAATATATTCCTTTTAAATATTATGGGCAAGTGTGATAATATCCTAGGAGCAAGGTATATTTATTTCAGTTTTCAAAGTTTTTTATATATTATAGGCCGTAGTCTTTTGATTACTACCGACGCCCATAAACACCCGCATCATAATTTTAAATACGCATCGTCCTCCTTTCCTCCTCCCGCCTGATGAGCCACCAGCTCACAAACCGTATGAAAGGACATGATTGATATGGCGAAACTGTCACTTTACACCGTGAGCGGAGACCCCGGTCGTGCCGGCCCATTTTCGCTGCAAGTATAGCATTGCAGGTTCACGGACTGCAGCTAGTGACTTTCATGTTGAACTCCTTTTCTAAATATATGTAATTAAAAGAGCTAGAAACTTTATTTATTATTTATATTTAATTATGTAATATCAATTACTATAACTGGGACAAAAGGCAACTTAAAATAATGATTACAAAAATAACTTAAATTCAAATGAATACTAGCCTATTTTTTATAAAGGACGTTAGAAAGACAAATATTTTTAGAACGAAAAAAGCCTACTTGGCTATAAGTCACGTTTAAAAAATTATAAAATTTCTGCACTGGGCTAACTTAATAATTATATTTTTTTCACGTCCCATGAAGCTCCACGCTGAAAAACAATTTTACACGCAAATAAAGACTAAAATATGGGAATTTAAACTTCAAACCTTCAAAAAGCCTCTTGGAATCATTCCATAGCCATATTTCTAAGTAGATCTTACCACTATTAAAAAAAAAAAAATCATTTCGATTTTTCTTAAAAGTATGCATGCATGTTCAAAAAATGCTATGTTTAAAAAGTGATTATTTCCTTCTTATGCTATGTTTAAAAAATGATTATTCTCTATCTTATTAAAGAGAGCCGTTTGTTCTTTAAGCGCTTCTAGAATCTTCTGAGTTATCACAAGAAGACGGTCATCACTTGAAGTGTATTTTGAATTTTCCATTATGGAATTGTCATTTTGTTCACAAGGAATTTTGGCAATCGTGTAACCAGTGGGTGATTTCTTTACCGCAACCGGTTGCATCTTTGAATAGCCATTTTTATAATCGCTCATAGCTCTAGCTAACCAATCACAAGAATAATTATTATCATCCAAGTAAACCAACAAGTCGTATTTATGCAAATACCAGCTAGTGTGATCTAAATAATTTAGATGGTTATGACGCAACGACAGAACTCTCAACGATTGTAAATCTAGGAGATATTTTGAATCCAAATATCCAATTGTATTATACGATAAATCTAAATAAAGTAAGGATTCTAGTCCACTAAATGTGCCATATTTAATTTCTTTTAGTTTATTATGCGACAGCTTCAGAGTGTTTAAATTTGCCACAATCGAAAATGATGACGGCCCAATAGCTTGAATTCGATTGAAACTCAAATCTAAATAATTCAGAGATGTAGGAAGCTGTAATGAATTCTCATCTAATTCCTGGATATAATTTTGACTTAAATTTAATCTTACGAGATGAAATTGGCTATTTAGCTGAATTTGGAACAAATCCGATATGTTATTAGAGCTAAGTATTAATTCTTTTAAGCCGTATGCTTCATCCTGTGGTACTCTTAGAGAACAGAGACCATTGTTGGACAAATCCAACACTCCTCCTTGGCTATGAAATGTAAGCCTCAAGGTGTGTACGTTTTCGATATTATTGTTCGTTAAATTTACTGCCTTCAGTTGATTTCCGTCACTTATACTTTCATCTGGAAAGTAGTCCATACTATTGTACGATAAATCCAAATTTTGTAAGTTACGCATCAAGGAGAAGCTTTCGTAGTGAAGTCTTCTTAATAAATTGCTACTTAAATTTAGATACATCATATGTTGCAAAAACTCAGCGTTTACAATGAACGTCATCAGTCTGTTATTGGACAAATCCAGCGAAGTTAAATGTGATATGGCCTGAAAGGCATTATATTCGATATGGCTTATAGAATTATTAGATAAATCAACCTCAACGTCGACTCGATTCTTCAAAACGTTTCGAATAGGGCGTTTCTCTTCTACAAGCGGATGTGCAATATTGTGATCCTCAAGAGTTGTGTTAGGCAGGAAAACAATATTGTTATTTGACAGTAATATTTTACAAATCGAATGTTCGTCGAAATGAAGCCAATGTCTCATAAGTACCGCAGGCTCCAATAGGGAAAGTTCATTTGTTGATATATCAAAGGTTTCTAAATGATCTATTCTTGCTATTGATTCTTCGTTAATATAATCAATTTTATTATACCTCAAATACAGATGTTTCAAATTAATGTTAGTATTTAAGGCACCGTTAATATCTTTTATCTTGTTATTATTTAGTCGCAGAGTTACCAGATTTGTCAAATTTGTGAATGGTTCTTCAGTCAGTTGAGAAATTAAGTTGTTCGAAAGATCTAGTTCTGTTAAGCTTTCGAGATCCTCGAAAGTTGTCCTTTTCAAATCCTTTATGCTATTGAAAGATAAAATTAGCGTTTTCATTCTAGTGGGCTGAAAATCGAAGCGAAACACGTCGTTGAGGTCCGACAAAAGATTATGAGACAAGCTTATGCTCTCAATTAAATTGAGGGACCGAAATGGGCTGTTGGTTAAATATTTGATTTTGCTGTAAATAACATTGAGCGTCTTCAATTCAAGCATATTTTGCAGGAACGGCAGATTTGTTTCAGTCCAATCGCCATAGACCGTTAGCGTTGTTATAGACTGTATCACCTGCTCATTGGCAGTTTTATCAAATGATTCTGCAGCGTCATTTATCACAATTTCTATCGATGTATTGTAATTACTAGATCCGAGGCATTCATTTTCAAGTGGAAAGTAATTTATACGATTGCTGCATTTGATTTTGTACGAGCAATGTGTCCTGTAGATTATGTCGCTGGTCAGACAGTTGCCGTTTACTGAAGCCAGGGCCAGCAGAATAGTGAGAGCTGTCGTAACTGAAAAATTGATGAAGCTGGTATTAGGATAGAATTGTCAACGGCACATTGAAGACGAAGGAAGAAAGGAAGGCTAAAAGGCTAGCTGTTTGCCCTCATATAATGTTAAACATTTATGTATGAGACATTTTTTTGTGTCTGCTGTATGCTGACGTGTCCAGTGCAGCTTCATCAGTTCTTATAGTCACCGAGGAAGTTGCACTGGATACTTCCGTCAGCATAGAGCAGACACAAGAAAAACCAACGAGCCACCGGCTATTCGATCATAATATCACATATGTACAAATTGTAATGAATTGAAATAAACGAGATACTTTTTCATTGTTTGGTGACGAACTAACATTCGAACCCTTTTGACAACTCCCGCATATTTTTTATGCATTAGACTCCTTCCCTCCTCCCTTACAATAGGCCACCGGAAAGTCATGAATCACACGAAACATGACGTAATAGATGTGATTTTGCGTTTGTACCATACTAGTGCGAGAGACTCCGGTCTGGCCGGTCCAATTCGGTACAATGCAGCATGGCACTTCCTTTGCTAAACAACTTTGGGGTTAGCTTATTTAATGCAGATTACTAAAATAATTTAATTAAAATTAAATAAAAAACGCGGGCGATTTCGCTTGACAAAAATACTATTCAACAATTTCAAGGCAGAAAGTGATTTCTCTCCGATTTACTCGAATGGACCATCAGCTCCTAACCCAGCGCACGAAACACGACAGTATCAATGATCATGGTCACATGATCGCCTCCCCGGCCGTGACGACGAATTGATATAACTATGTGCTATGCTGTTATTTATCGGAGCATTCTTCAGCGAACACCAAGACAGCACATTCGCATCTCGATATCACCTGCTGATTTTTTTGTTCATATAAATAACTAGATCCTCACAAACTTGTGTCTGCCTCGTGATGTGATTGTAAGCGTGTTCAACCACAGACATGAGGTCCTGGGTTCGAGTCCCGGGTCGGACCAAAGTGTTATTGGGACTTTTCAATTTCTAATAACATCAGGAGTCGGAAAGTTGACGGTGTTACACCCCCGTGCCTCAGAGGCCGGATTGCCGTACCACTGGAATAGGAGAATGAGGGAACAGGGAGTGCACTTGTGTCCGCGCACACACTTGTGCACTCTAATATGGCCGGCGGAGACTAGCCAACTGGCTAGTCTCTATAAAGATGGCCGCCGTGGCAGAAATTCGGCTATGACGACATTTTCAGTACCATAGAAACTACTAGGAGACACAAAAATCGAACATGAACTGCTGTGGCAAAAGCAGTAATATCGCCAACAGTACTAAAAGGTATTCCAAAAAAAAAAAAAAAAAAAAAAACAGAGAAACTACATAAAGAATGCGTGTCAAAAATGAGGCTGGAATTTACTCCGAACTTACGAACGATCTGGACACTGAAGTGAAAGATAAAAGAGACTTAAGCAATGTAGGCGCTTTAAAGGGTAAAGTGTTACGCAGAACGTCAAAGTTTTCAACAATTTTATTCCTCATATTATTTGATAACACGGGTCTATCGTTACACGGAGTGTATTCGAAAAACAATGCAGTATTCGTTCCTGATTTAAAAAATAAATGTTAATTAATAATTATATGCTTACCCTTAATCATTTTTTTTTATTTGTATAACAATCCTGAAAAATAGAAAGTATATAATTAGTGTGACTTGAATTTAAAGGACGGCAACGGTGCATTTTCCCCGATGATTGATTTTCCAATAATAATAGCTTTTCCGTAAGTAGTATCAAGTTTACAAACATAATTTCTAACCCACTTGTGCAGGATGAATGTATTTTTTACAGTGCAGTGCAGGCAAGCTTTTGACGACCATACACATACTTTACTCCTTCATATTAGTTTTATTTTGTTCACATACACAATACATATTACAACAAATAAGATCTGTATAGAGAATTCTTATTTTACGTTAACATTATAACATCGATTATCATACACATCATCATCGGATATTATTATTCATTTAACAATGTTATTAATTTATAGCTTAAAAAACATATCAAATTTGAACATAAAAATAGAAAAAAATTGAACATTAAAAATAAAATCGAGATGCGACTATGGAATATATTTTTATAGTATGGGGGTAAATGAGTAGCACGGAGAATTTTGCTTTTATAGTGTATAAGGGGAGGGCGGGGAATGCGAACTATCGGAGGTTTTTGAAGACAACCTACGCCCATAGACATCCGCATAATTGCCATGTAGATGCGATGCCCTCGCTTAAACCTCCCATCCATGTCTACATACAGGTATTAGTATAGCGAGTTTATACATATGTTAACGGGCTCTAAGTTACGGACAAACGTAAGTTTGGACATTTGGAGGATTGCACATCAATGGAGAGCAAATGTGGATGTAAAAGCTTTATACCGGAAGAACGGTTAATGACCCCTCCTTCGTTTCGTTCTCGTTTGTCCCACTATGATTAATAAAAAAAACAATTAACTATAAGTCGACGGAGGAGGTACCTCTGGTTTCCTCTGGCCATGATAATAATAGTGTAATTTGCTATTACAAACACTCTCATATAGAGAAAAATCCGCCCCATCTGCCGGAGAGAGTGGGGGTGGGGGCACTCATAGCAATCCGATGAAGCTGTAGTAGGCTTCTCTTCGTTTCCACAGCATAATTTTAGGCTTAAAAAATATATAAGGAAAGTGTAGGACTTACCTGTTTTATGTGCACGCATCAGGCGTGGAAAGGTGTTGCAGAGGCGGGCTCCAAAGTCCATGTAGAGAACGTTATGAATTTGAGACCATATACGCTTTTGCTGAGTATTCTAAAATGCATTGGTATTTGTCATAGATGTATAAACAGATGTGACAGCTATTGATCTACCGGTGAACGTGTTCAGTAGGTCATGAGGTTCGATCTCGGGTCGAACCTGTAAGTATTATGGCTATTAATCAATGCCTTATAACAGTCTGAAGTTGGTTGGAAGAGCATTAGTGGTCTAATGGTTAGTGCTTCGGACTTCCACTGGGGTGCTCCAGGAATCTCGTAATATACCAATGACCTACATTTTCTTAGTGTCATTACGGTGCATGAAAACATTGTGAGGAAACCCGGATCCATAGAGTATGGCAGGCGCTCCAAGTAAAAAGAAGCGTCCTCGTCATATCCCCTAGACTAGGTGGCGAATCCTCCTAACATCTATGTATAACGAAGATATAGAAACCGGTTAAAGTTATGATGAAGAAGATGTCTGAAGTCGGTTGGAGCTGTTCACCATCCCTCGAAGTCGGTCCCGCGCCTGATTCCTCTCCGGTGTATTGAATTCCCGTCCGGATGGACGGTGCCCTCTGAGCCATGGGTTGTAACACCGTCAACATTCTGACTTCAGACTGTTATTTGAAATTGGGAAACCCCAATAACACTTCGGTTCGACCCGGGGCTCGAACCCAGGACCACACGACTGTGGTTGAGTATGCTCACCACGAGACCCCAAGGCTGACAAGACAGTATGTACAATACATACTCAGTGTGACTACGCTACTATTCTTTGACAGTTGTTATTGCGTCTTATGTTACCTGTCTTTTTCCTGCGCCGGCACTATATGATCTGTGCATTACCTATACATAATAATTATAGCTTTGTTTTCGTTTCCTTTGGTGTTATTGCCGCTCAGTAAATAAGTGTGTGCTTCAATTTATTATTGTGTCGAAGGCCAACGAGCACTCGCATCCTTCTGACTACCGACGCCCATAGACATCCGCATGATTTTTATGCAGATGCCTTATTACAGAGGCCGCGCGAAACAGCATAGTTGTCACTATACGGGGGTAATGTGAGTGAGAGGTACTGCCTCAGTCGTATTGGCCCAACTTGGCTGCAAAGCAGCATCGCACTACAAAATGTACAGTGGACAGGAAAGTGCTGATTAGTATGAAAAGCCATGTCTATGTGTATCTGTGAAGCGTTTTGTTTGTATTGTTTGTGAAGCGTGGGAATAAAGTACTACAATCATTATCATTATTAAAATGCGAAAGTGCATGCATATATTTTTTATAGAATAGGGGGCAAACGAACAATCGTAGCCTTTTTTCGACTACCGACGCCCATGAACTAAAATAATTACTATGCGAATCCGTTGCCCTCCTTTCCCCCCGCCCCAATGGGCCATGCATACATGCATGTTTGTTTTTTTTTCACACACAAACTGCTAAGAGCATGTGAATGATATTGGGTGTAGATATAGATTATCATCTGGATTAACAGTTTTCTACTTTTTATTTTGAAACCCTTTCATTTGATGGCGCGGGGAAACATATTTACGCGCCACCATCGCCCCTGGGCCTGGCATATTTTAGTGCCGAATACCCACAAAAACCACGACGAGTGCCAGCAGTGTCGTCATTGGCGAGGCGACGGCGACGGCTCGACGGCTAGTCAGATATTCCCCCAAGGAACTGACTCCACCTTTACAAAAGGTTAAGGTTCCCACTCTCACCCCTTGGCCCGTGCGTAAAAGCGCCCACTCCTCGTGCTCTTTAATCCCCTCTTCTCACAAGTGGGATACAGAGAGTGCCTCCTTCTTCTGGCGGTATTATGTGAGAGAGAGGTACCTCCCCTGTCGTGCCGGCCCAACACCGTTACATGTAGTGTCTTACACTATTCATGGCACTACCTAATCCTATACAGCATATCACTACCTCATCTTAATTTTTTTAAACTTTTATTACAGTATGATATAAGATTTTGAGTGTGGCAACATTTGTATATCTAAAGTGGGAAATAACACATTTACCGGACATTAGGACCGCAGGAAGTATCTCTATGATAAAACGCTTACGTTACGAACTATTTGAACATTAAATGTACAAGCGATATCATTTAACTTTGGCCATTCATTATGATCACCTCTAGGTTAAGTGCTGCATATATACATCAATGAATAACGAATGACGACTGACTGACCAATACGACTAGTCGTCTAACGCTACTCTTCCTAAACTCTGTTCCCGCTCTAGAACTTTACTGACACATATAGCAGAACAACATGTAGCAATGCTGTTCTGAATGCCACTTCACCAAGATTTTCACGTGAAATCATTCTTTGTTTTAATTATCTGCCGCGTGATTTACATATTTTTACGAATTTGTTAGAGGTGTTGCCATATTGCATAGGAGGAGGTAGTGCAATGCATGGTGCATGACAGTACATCATCCTATGCAACGGAATGGGGCCGGAAAGAACAGAAAAGTAGCTCTCGCTCACTTGATACCGCCGTAAAGTGGCATTTACGGTGTCGCGTTTCGTGCGGTTTGTGAGTAGCCGGTGGCCCATTCAGGTGAGGGAGGTGAAAAGGAGGACAACGCATCCGCATAATCATGCTGACGTTCATGGGCGTCGGTAGTTGTTGAAAGAGTTCGATTACTCGTTCGTCCCCCTATACATAAAAAATACTATCGGAAAAATAATCACCCAACATCGCATGTTCAATAGCCCGCTAATTGTTGTGTAATAACACCATTGATTTATAAATATACCAATAACACATATACGTACACGCACTTGCACTCGCACATACGTACACGTAGGGGTATACGCACACGTATACGTTCATAACATTTTTGGTTGGCCGAAACTTCTGTATCTGGATTTTTTTTACAGAGGTTCCCTTCATGATGTGAGTGTGCTCACTTAAGAAAGGATATTTAGAAATTCAACTCCTAAGGATGTAAAATTGAGGGTGAAATTTATAATATGTAATTTTGCCATGTTACGCAGACGAAATTGGGAGGCACTGCTAATTAAAACCTTACCTTTGGTGAGGGGCCCTGGAACTGTTAATGACGAGGGATGGATGACAAGTCGGTATTAAAAATTACCAACCCACCTCCAGATAACAAAAAAAAATCTCAATAACTTTGGGGCAGTGTAATGGGATGATTTGTCACCATCGCCCCCTGCCTCGCGCCTAAAAGCGCCTCTCTCGACTGTAGATCTGTCCTCTCTCTTTATCAAAGGGCAGACCTCTCGGTTCAATTGGCTCGGTCCAAGTTCAAGGTACACTTATATCTACTTATTCTCTACGCTAAGACATGACTGGAACCATGTTGAAGAAACAAATAAATATAATTTAAGAATCAACCTTTTTTCTTGATAAATATACCGACGCCCATAGACACCCGCAACACCATAGACCTCGCAGATGCGTTGCCGTTCTTTTGGGGATAGGTAAGATCTTTTCTCGAAGACCCCTTAGTCATACCGGCCACACCGGAAGGGGTAGCTGACTCTGTTTCTGTGTAGACTCCAGTCACGAGTTCTTTTGAAGTCCGTCAGCATACCAAAGATGAATCAATTGTCTCCATGAAACTCTTTTTATATCAAAAGCACATAGTCCTAACAATGTTGCCGAACTGGCTAGGTACTCCGCATGACAATAATGCAAAAAATGTCACCCAATGTTTTTGCCCCTCCCCTATATTATAATAGCCTAGTGCCTATTACGTTTACTAGGCCGCAGGAGGATAAGAAAGCTTATTTGAGAGGGGAGGAAGAGTTTAGTTAGTAAGGAGACAAGATCACAGCTGAGATGGCCGGAAAAGACCACAGCTGACATCGGTTATGGTCATGAATATGGCCTGTTAGAGGGTAGTAGGAAAGCAACGTGTTGATACAGTGATATGTAAATGTCTAAAGGCGTCGGTAGTCAAAAGCTGCTCGTTTTTCCCAATTTATTATCAATTCTCCTTGAACCATAAAAATCTGTGTTAATTAGTGTACAAAAACGTGCAGTAGACTACTTACTTCAATATCCGGACCGGGTAAATCACCGAAACTATTTGAATTGAACTTCACATAGCCATATCTATGTTATAAATGTCTCCTACAGAAAAGGTTACATACTCATTTCTCAAACACTGTAAATTTGTTTGTTTCTTATTTGAATTGTACATGTTTGACATAAAAATGGAGCATCTCGATAATATTTATTTTAATTTTTGAGAAATCTATAGACAAGTATATACAGAAAGTAATACACATACACAATTTTTCAAAGGTGTTTTAAAGTCTAATTCCTTCACATTGTATTAATTTTTCTCAAACCTTATCTCATTCCAACGAAATCACACAACGAAAACACCTGTACGCACAGGTCAAACTGACCTCTTTTGAAGTTGGCAAAAAAGGAAATATAAAGGAAATACCGATAATCGCTATCATTTCAGATGTTGATGATATGCAGTAAGTACACATAAACAATAACCTCATTATATAAATATAACACAACTACACAAGTAACAATGTGTGCTCAATACAGCGAACTTGTCAGCAACATCATGTATTGCGCGCCAAGCGAGAACTTCAAAATGACATATTGGTTCCGTATTTTTTTACTACGAATATAAGGAAAAAGGCTTTCTCTTTATTGCCATTATATTTTATTGTAAATTGTGCTGTCGAAGTCATCAGGTGACAATCGACGCACATAATCCCTTTTTTTAATTAGGCGGGGAAACGCACTTACCCGATTTCACCGGTCCTGGCTGGGGTTCAGTGGAGTGAGGGACTCGAGGAGCATAGTAATGCCGAATATTCACGAAAGCCACTGCGAGTGCCATCAGTGCAGCCTTTGCCCGTACCACAGGAAAACCCCACGAACTTTGGGACACTGCAGTGGGGAGGTTCCCTTCCCCGCCCTTTCCCCAGTGCGCTAAAGCACCGCCTCACTTTTCTCTTTTGTCCCCTTTTCTTATAAGAGAGCTACAAAGAGCAGCCTTCTTCTCCTGCTATTTAGTCCCCTGTTCTTATAAGAGGAGTACAAAGAGCAGCCTCCTCCACAGTTCAATTGGCTTCGCCCAAGGTGTCTGGTTTCACCTCAGGCTTATTAGATTTTTTATTTATCACTCACGCTTTTTTCAAGATATGAGAAGGTATATATAGTAAGACATCATACATTAACCTCACATTCACAATTTTTCGAGTAATTATTATTTGTATTTCTGTATCCTATATATGACCTATTAAACGGATATAAGGGATATCAATGATAGTCATCTAAGATTCAGACTTCTTACTTGACACTACATAAAAAAATAGTTAATTGTTGAAAGTTAATGTTGAAAGACATTTAATCCAACAAAACGACATCACTTAGTATCAATAACAATTTAATATAGAAGTTAATTCAGGAACATTAAATAACACTAAACTCCAATTTGTAACAAAAAATCTGTAAAAAAATGTGCGTATATTTTTTTTTATCCGTCTAAATTCGTCCCGGTCTAATTTAAGCGCTGTAAAACCCACATAAATTAATGTAATCTATTGAATTTATAGAGGACATTATGTGTTGAAAAATCATTGAATGATTTTGAGATAGAGAATTATATTGTAAAATAATTAGAAAAAAATAATACGCCCAAAATATTATTATTGTTGTTTAAAATCAGTTATTATAAATATCAGTTATTATTGTTTATAACAATTTTACTATTCATTTTTTTATTTAACAAAATTAATTGAAGATTGTTTTATTTTATTAAAATTTATTTAAATAATACAATAAAAACTGTATTTGTTTGGTATTTTAATTTGATAAAATATATATTGATAAAATTTTCTGTATGGTTACTAGTTTAAGAGGTATGGCGCGAAAACTCCATACAGCGCTTTTTCTAGTATGGCGGCCCAGGGGACAAGAGTGGTGACCCTACAGACTTGAACTTAACTTTTTACTTTACTGCCACCTAAAAATAAACTAAAATAATTAATCCACTGACAAACGGAACCCAATGGGTTGGTGGCCTTACCAAACTTTTCGATCCACAAATTAATAGGGAACAGAATTCCAATTAAACTATAGTATATTAAATATCTTATCCGGATATTTGTACGGAAATTAAACTTACGCAAGGTGTCGCCAGGAAGCTTAGAAAAGTTTTTAATAGCGGTCGGCGGATCTCTGGTCAGCGCGTTGAATGCTACGTTCATAGTTTGGAATATTATTAGCTCGAACTTACAGAGCAGAGCGATTGTGTAAACAACAATTTTTTATCACATTGTAAGTTACATATTATTTTATAAATATTTATTTCATTATTATTATAATAAAACTACTTTATAGGATTTTCTCGCGGCTTATTTAGTTATTTAACGAGCTTATTATATATAAATAAACATACCGTGTAAATCAGGGAAAGCTCTCTAAATATTTAATCTAAAGACTTTTCTTATTTCTTTTGCTTTGTTTTGTTTTGTTGTTTTGCGCTACTTTGAACTAAGTCAGTTGTCCAGTACCTAGGTCTCAGAAACTTGGAGGAACAAGAACAGGAGCATTTTGCTCACGTATCTCCTGAGATCTGAAAATATTCAAATTGGACGTAGCGTACGATATTTACGGTGATTCGGAATATTTTTTCGGTGTGCAATTCGGGGCGACTTTATGGAGGCTATAAACTACACACCATGACGCTTCGACCAATAATAGCGCCGTTACGCGAGGGAATCCGCGGAGCGAGGCTTGTTTATTTATATTATTACAACACCATTGGTCAAGCCGTAAGCATGTTCATCCATAGATTGTGTAACTCAAACCGGAGGGGTTTCAGTTTAACTAAAAAGTGTGTTTAAAAATAATTCGGACTCAGGAATTTCGTGCAACAGGGAACAATACTGGTATGCGCTTGTATCTATAGTAATGTTATAAAGAGAAAACATTTGTTGTCTGTTTGTTTGCACTGAATAGGCTTTTACCTTTAGAATTAGGATTCTAAGGGTAAAAGCCTGTTCAATGATATTTAACCTACGTTCTTCGGAGATAATGTAGGACACTATCTCTGATGGACGTAGGTAAAATATCGTTTTCAAAAACTTTTGCGGTCAGTGTGAAAACATGAAACGTCAAAGGTGTGAGCAAAATATCACAGTAAACCCTAATATCGCAACTGCAGAACCTTTGACAGTTGCTCTCTCGTCAGACGTCGTTCTGTCATAAGTTGAATTACGTGTCGTGTGGTGGTAATGTGTAATGTTGACGAGGCCGACATTCAAATTTTAAATTTTTTAAGCAATTAATATTTATGTCCAGCCATGGACCTATATATATATATATAGGTCCATGGCTGGACATGGGCCTCTCTCAATGAACGCCAAGAAGATCATCTCCTGCTACTCGCATCCATCCGGGACCAGCTACTGCACGGAGATCGTCTTCCCACCTGGTGAAGAAATATCTGTACATATTCATAGTATCTGTTTAAAGCGTACAATATTCTTGTCATTTTCAAAAATTTTTCAGGTCAATAAAGAACAAGATGAGTTTGCTAATTAACACAGTTTTATTTGGTAAGTGTAAAAGGATAATAGATGAGACATTTGTGGCGGCAAGTGGATTTATTATAGCATATTGTTATATTAAAATATTCAATGAATCTATATCAGTCCTTATCGGTCCACTGCTGGACATAGGCCTCTTTCAATGAACGCCAAGACGATCGATCTCCTGCTACTCGCATCCATCCCGGACCGGCTACTGCACGGAGATCGTCTTCCCACCTGGTGAACGGTCAATAGAACGGTGTATTAAACTATTAACTATTAGTAATAATATTTTTTGTGTCAAATCCAGCCGCATGTAGAAGTTAATACATAGTTTTTTGCAGGTCACACCTTGTGGAGAGTTTTCAACATTTGCAGTGGTTTGGAACCATTTCCAAACGAAGGTTGCTCTATACAAAGAATGGATTGTGTATTGAAAGCTTATTGTACTTTTTATTACAATATTCAATTTCCTGAAATGTACCACGATGATAGCCAGTGTGAAAAGATTGGTAATTACTTACCGGTTGACGTGGTTATTGAGAATGGTAGATTAGAACCTTCTATATATAGTAATAGTAATGACTTTCTGGTACAATCTTTTGACTTTAGTTACAATGGCTATCAAATTATGCCACAAATAGGTAACTTCATAAATTTGAAACATTTAAATATGTCACACAATTTATTGACAACCGTATACTTGTGTAACTCAAACGATTTAAAGTTTTTAGAAGAAATAGACATGTCATTTAATTTGATTGAGACCATTGAAGTTATAGAACTTGAAAACGCTTTTAAGGGATTAAAGAAATTAAATCTCTCTTATAATTCTATAACTCATTTACATGAAGCAACTTTTTATAATTTTCATTATTTAAAACATTTAGATCTGTCGAATAATAAAATATTTAGTTTAAATATGTACACTTTTTTAGGATTAAAAAATGTATTGGACATGAATTTAAGCAATAATCTTATTATAAGTATTGACTTGTCTTTGGCTAAGCTTCATACTCTCGAAAATCTGAAGATTAATGATAACAATTTAACAAGATTGACATACGCAGATTTCCATTCGTTGAGACAGCTTAAAAAAATTGACTTTAGCAACAATAACATAAGTAGTGTAGAAAGTAAACTATTCAACAATATGACCAGTCTTTCCTGGATAAATTTAAGAAATAACGATTTGACGGTAATTGACAAAGATATGTTTCACAATGTAAGCCTAGAATTTATTGATTTATCGTTTAATGCAATAACAAATTTACCAAGCCGTATGTTTAAAGAAAATAATGTTAATTATTTTAGTATAACCGGAAATGATATACAAGGATCTTTAATTAAAGGAATGTTTGAAGGGTTGAGTTTAGTTAATAAATTAGATATGGCGTATCAGGGAATAACCACAATAGAAGATTATGCCTTTTACGGTATAGAAAACCTAACTGAATTATTACTGAATAATAATAAAATTAAAAATCTCTCGAAAAAATCCTTTAGGCTTTTAACAAAACTTGTAAAATTGGAGCTGTCACAGAATAAGATTCCTAACATTACTTTAGATCTTGAGGATTTTCTAAGTCTTGAGTTTCTTTCTCTATCGCACAATGAGTTAACGTTTATCAAGAAAGAACAGTTTAAGTTTTTGAGTAAATTGGAGTTTTTAGATTTGTCAAATAATAAAATAATAACTATAGAGGAATATTCATTTCAATTTCAAGAATACCTAGAAGTTCTTGTTATTAATAAAAACCAGTTGCAAGGAAAACTAACAAAGGATACTTTCAAGGGCCTGCAAGGTTTGCCAGTACTAGATTTGTCTTACACTTCACTTTCAATAGTTAACAATGGATCATTTGATGGAATGGCACATGTTCACACAATAAATATTTCTCACAGCACATTAAGGGATCTTTGTTATAATTCCTTTATCAATACGGGTAAATTAGAAACACTGGATTTGTCATACAATCAATTGATGCATTTTAATTTAAATACATCAGATTTGGCAAATCTAAAATGGTTAAATCTGCATCATAATTTATTAAAAACATTATCCGAAAAATTCGGCAAGGATTATAGATATCTACAGTACTTAGATTTGTCATATAATGATATTCTTCTATTACCAGATAAAGTATTATGTAATCAGAGTAACTTGGAATACTTGGATATGTCTCATAATTTAAATTTATTAATAGACATTGACACTATAAGTAGTACAAAAAAATTAAAAACGCTTCATTTATCAGGCACAAAGGCAAAGTATTCCGAATTTACCTTTACTCCAAATGAAAATGTATTATTAGAATTAGACTATTCAAATTCCAGCATTCAAAATATCTCTTTATTGAAATTGACTAAATTGAAACACTTGTCAAATTTAATATTAAAACATAACCAGGTGTCAGAATTGTCAGTAGGGGACTTCACAAATATGAGAAGTATGTATACAATTGATATGAGCTATAATAAAATTATGTTTGTACAACCGGGAGTATTCAGAGATTGTGAATATTTACAAATACTTAATATGTCACATAATTTGCTAGTTGATATAAATTATG
Source organism: Eumaeus atala (assembly GCA_017140195.1). Classification (NCBI taxonomy): domain Eukaryota; kingdom Metazoa; phylum Arthropoda; class Insecta; order Lepidoptera; family Lycaenidae; genus Eumaeus; species Eumaeus atala. Next base: position 170,572 of record JAFELO010000381.1, on the reverse strand, counting down.
GTGCTTTTCATGGACTGTCAGTTTTACGTATATTAGATATATCATACAATTTGTTAGAAAATTTGAAAGATGAGCAATTTTATCAGATTACTACCCTTACAGATCTCATTGTTGATCATAATAAAATATACGATATCACTATAGACGAGTTTTTAGGCTCAAATCTTAGAACAATAAGTATAGGTAATAATCCTCTTCCCTGCCAATCATTCTTTAAGCTTAAAAGACAACGCGCCGACTTGAACATAACTGCTCTAACACTTACAGGATACAGTGATCATAATTACTATGGAATTCCATGCATTGGAGGCAAAAACAAGGAAACTGAAGTTGTGTATAATAAAACTGAAGCTATAACTACTGAAAAGGACTTGAAAATTCTATTGGACATTCGAAATGTGTTAGATGAGCTCAAAAGTAATTTAGTCCAAGGTGGTGAATTAAGTAATTTAACAAGCGTTATAGCCAAGCTACAAAACGATACGATACAAACAAAGGAATGGGATAATCTGATTGCTATCTTACGTGATTTTCAAAACACTACCATACCTAAATATGAAATCAGTAATTTAAATGTAATCAAAACTTTTAGTGATAGTATAAATAATGCAATAAAACAAGTAACATTAAAGACAGAGTCGCTCTTAGAAAGAATTTTGAAAATTTTAGTCACGAAAAGTTCCTCTTTGACGATGTCAGTGCAACCACCTAAAACAATTGATAATGACACATTAAATAATCTTCCATATTTAATAAAAGTGAAAGATCTAGAAAATAGTTTCACAGTCGAAAAAGAAAGAATTGTGTCAGAGTTTGATGATAAGCTTAAAGATCTTAGTATACGGATTGACAATAAGCGAGTAGACAGCATTAGAGAAAACAACATCAGAAGCCCGACATTTACAGAATTATGTGTTGCTATAATACTTTTAGTATTATGTTGTTGCATAATATTCTACATCTATAAGTCTAAGTTACGTAATGTTGGAAATTTATCATTTAGCACGCGACGGATCGCCGATGATATTGAAAATTCTAATTTATAATACCCTAGCTGTACCGACAGACATTATTATGACATAATTGCCAAATTTTTGCCATGGTAACAAATGTTACCTTAGTCTGAATAATTAAGATTTTCGTTACGTTCTTAAATATTCCCATATATTTTTTAAACATATGCCATATAATGTTCCAACTTTGGGATGAAACCATGACACAGATAATGTAAAAATAATATTATTATCAAATTTGATACAGTATTTATAAACTTGTGGGCTTATATGTACTTCGGGGGTTTCATTTTTATATTAACGTTTGTTCTCTCATAAGAATTTTCCGTCATGGAAACGGGTAGTCTTAAGTGGCCGAACTGTCGTACCCCGTAGTTTGCTCTGCAATCTTGTGATTTTTCGACCCATTTTGAATGACTTACGTACATATATTTCAAATATATCTATCTCAATTTCAAAATAGAATGCAAAAATGGACTAACCGTCAAATTGTATGCAGTCATTTTGCACTTATGCGCCTCGGGGTTTTCATTGCCATATGTATAGATGTTTGAGACATTTACGTTTGTTACACATTTTGTAGTTATCTGGCGGGTTTTAACGCGATAAGCCGTGACTCACAAGCGAGTCGGCTCATGACCGCGGCTGGTGTAACTCGGTCGAAACGTCGAGCAAGGTATTTACAAAAACTTTGCCAGTACCTTATAATAAGTATTTTAAGTATCGTGTTAAAACCCACCAGATAACTACAAAATATGTATAGATTTAGATTTGATTTTAATTTTCGTTATCTTTTATTATTAAAACCATTAATATTTTCGTTTAATTTTATGGGACGTCCAGAGATTTAGTCATTTTTCACTTTATGTTTTTTAAAATCAGTCGCTATGTTTTATGTAATGTGTCTATACCAAAAAGGAAACAAACATAACTGTGTAAGAAGTAAAGTGTAATATGTAATAAGTCCTATTTAAGGAAAGCAGGAACTGTTTTGTTTTATTTATTCACCACTAGTGATCCCCTACGGCATCGCCCATGAATAACAGGGGCCGAATTGTTACCTTAATCCATCTCCAGAGTGTATCACGACGATTTACTTCTTGATTGCAATTTCCACTCCAACTTAGCAACAGATCTGCATTACAATTATGTATCCACCCAATAGGCCACCGAAAATCACAAATCAAACGCGACAACATAGGTGTCACTTTACTATAAATGATGTCGCACTATTCTAATCCACAATTTTGTTTATCAGCGCTGAGGTAGTTTCTAATGGATTTTAATATCTGTGTAGTCTAAATGTTAGAATTAACGACAACCTAAATGTATCACTTGCCGTAACGTGGTAATATGTGCCAGTAATGGTTTTGCCCTTGTAGTGGCGGTGGGGATCAGTCTGATCACCGCCTTTGGTGAGGTGCCCGGAACAATAAATGATCAGGGCACCTCGATGGCTAGTCAGACCCCTAAGGCACTGACGCCACCTCCACATATAGGGTCGTTCCGTACCACAGGACAACCCCACCAACTTTGGGATAGAGCAATGGGGTGAGTTTCCCGCCCTCGCCCTTTGCGCCGTACGCAAAAACGCCGCCTCCTTTTACTCTTTTGTCCCCTCTTCTTATAAGAGAGGTACAGAGCGCAGCGTCCTCCTCGGTTCAATTGGCTTCGCCAGGGGTGTCTCGATTTACCCCAGGCTACTGAGTCCCACCGCCACGACAACGCTTGAACCATGGTGGGGGAAGTTACAACCCCATGCTTAGAAGAGCAGGTTAAGCCGTAGGGCCCCTGTCTGAATTTTCTCGTGTTAGATTTATGTGCCCGTGGAATAGGTATTTTAGTAAGAGGTAGTGCCTTGCTGCATGACAGCGGAATTGGGTCGGCACGAACTATCCATTTATCGAAACTATACTGAACTATATATAACATGTTAGGTTATTTCATACAAATTTCAGTAACATACATCTTTCAAACACAATTGTGGAGATACTGTCATTTCTAGTGCGAGACAGACACGTGAGAAAAAAGACGGTTAAACCCTGGACATATTCAAAATATGTAATGGCTAAAAACTGCTCGGACACTTGAGGGCCTGGCAGTTTAGTGGTTCTGAATCTGACGCGCGACTTCTGACGTTGACCCCACAGAAACTAGACAAAATATAGAAGATCACATAGCCCCATGGTAGATAGCGCTAAATAACATTAATTGCCGCGACATCTGTGTGTATGTCGTAGCAGCCTTGCAGACGCTGTAACGTTGAGGACGGCCAGTCCCTTTCTCGCAATGTTTACAATTTGTTCCTCTTGAGGCAGAACTAGCACGACATACGATTCTTTAGTTTTCTCTATTTATAATAACAATTTTGTAATATTGGAAATTATTTACTTTTCCACCAACCACCGTCTCAGAAATACAGCGTTCGATTCGGGGCCTGTCCATAGGGCCGTCACAGGAGTGGCTCCATACACGGTTCTCAGTTCGCACTGGGATCTGTGAAAGTGCCCCAACAAATGGACAGACGCCGGTCGAACAAAGATTTCATTAGCCCAGGCACATAAATATATGTGCATACTCACTCACTCAGAGGTCAATATGACCTCGTATTAACCACAGCCTCGTATTGACGAGGTTCGAACCACAAATCTCCAGTAGAGAACAAAGCCACGGCCTGGACTCCCCTCGACCCGGCAATGGGACCGAGTGCGAAGACGTAAGCGGATTGTAAATTATCGAGTAATTTTGTAAATTATCGAGAACTTTTTTAAATATATTATTAATAATTGCAAAATTTAAATATTTGCCAAATTCGTGACCTCCAGCGGGTACTTTTAAATGGACTAAAATAGTATACTATATGCAAGAATTTTAATGAAAATTGCAGGAATTTCTGATAGAGGTCACTAGTATGTTTAAGAAGTACACAAACAAATCAGGAGGAAAAATACTAAAAGATAGTCCTAGTCCCGTATGCAGTGATATTGATTTCAAAATTGAAGAATAACTTGTTTTATTTCTTTAGAAGACGTGTGCATTTTCTTCCAGTCATAGATTTTTTAAAGCATATCATGAAATTACCACTTCTCGTCTGTTCATTATAAAAGTGTCTCTTTTATACAAAAATGGTTATCATTACTGTAATACTTATAAAACATATTAATGAAAGTAACTAAAAACCAGACTGCTAACTGAAAAGAAAGAAAAACCGACCGAGTCGCGAGACTGACGCGTGCAAGAAGGGTTCCATACAATTGTACATATCGCAGTCGTATTGCGATTTACGCCGTATTTCATCACGGCTGGCCACTTCCAAAAGTAACAAGTTTTATTTTCTGGCGGTCTAACCATTAGTAGCGTTATTTTTTTTGTTTGCACTCAAAACACCCGGCGTAATTTTATACTTGTATCGATCACTAACACTGCCTAAACTCAAGAGATTTAATGAGGCTAAATATTAGCCGCCATATTTAAAATCGTCTCCAAATGACAATACGTCTGAACGCTAGACGCCACAGAAGAAAACGGCCCTGCTATTGAAAATGGCTAACCGTAATGTTAAACGGCGACTTGTACAAAACGACTACGACATATATAATAGCCTCTAAGCAGTTTCTATCATTTGAAAGAAAATATACCAAAGAGGTTTTGTTTTCATGAAAGCAAAATTAACATGTAATAAAAAAGTTGCTCACTAAAACTTATTTTCTTATCTCATTTACACACGGAACTTGGCCCTTAGTGTTACCATAATACCCCTTCTTACCCGCAATTTGAAAACATAACGACCGCTTATTGTAAAAGTGTAGGGATCGCTAGGACAAAAGTCGACGTTCCATTGCGCAATTATATAGAAGGTGTTATAAATATATAATATAAGAACCGCATTGTTACTGTGATGTCACGGTAATAACGCACAGCTGTACAAAGCTGACTATTGTAATTTCCAACTAAGCTCTAGATGAAAGATAAAATTCTACGAGCATAGAAGACTAATGTGGAAAATGAATATATTATATATGTCAACAAAATCATTATGGTAAGAGGCCGTCGTGGTTGGACTGACTTTACCCCTAACAGGAGACGCTCATTCACATCGTGACGGCTTCCATGTCGCGTTATGTGCGGTTAGTAAGTCACCGGTGACCCATTCGATGTGAGGATGAAAGGGGGGCAACGCATAAATATAACCACCAAAAATCTGCCCCGACTTGAAAAACAAACTAAAAGTCGTAAATTTTGAGAAAAGCTATTATATACAGACAAACAGCTTTATGGGACTTATTTTTATGCTGATGTTTAAGCTCCGATTGCTTGTTAGCTATATTATTTTATACGGAACCCTGAAAGATCCATTACCTGGGTGAGATTCGTACCCATGACCTCTCATGCGTCCGTGGTGTACCCGCTAATGTTACCACAGCCCCAGTAGGCCGTCGTTCGCCAAATGATGATAATGACAGTGAGTTTTATTGACAATCAACGATAATGAGTTTGAAGTGAACAATGGCGTTGGAATGAAATGGTTTTAGGACAAAAGGACATGTCGAATTAACAACTGTTCAGTTTTACGTAATAGGGGAAGTTAAGGCCAGACACACACTGCGACTTTTAGTAGCGATTTGTTCGGGTATATGAAAAACTTTGCGATTTAGGTAAATGATAAGTTTGTAGTCATGGGTTTTTACTTTTGATCTTATACTCCTTTTGGCGCGTTAGGGGAAAATGATGAGAGTAATTTTTAATGAATGTGTGCACGAAAAACCGCCATTTTAGTTTTTCAAAAAAAAGTTAACAAGTAAGTAAAAGTACGGGCATCTTATGGTTGGTTGCGTCAGAACTGATAACTGTATTCACGATATTACTTTTTTTATAGCATCAGGAGGCGAACGAGGAACCGGAGCCTTCTGATGACCACCGACTGATGTTATAAACAAGAAACATTTGTTTATTTGTTTGCATTGAGTAGGCTCCAAAATTATAGGACTATCTTAAAAAAAAATTACCATTAGAAAAAAGATCTATGTTATCTCAGATGATATGTTCAATGTATTATCATCATTTTAGGATATAGGTCGTGATGAAATCTTTAATAGTGTAATTAAAGGTGTGAAAAAAATGAAAGTAAATTCTTATATAGCTACACAAATTATGGACAACTAGCTGCCCAGCAAACCTTGTTCTGTCATAAATTGAGTTTGCTATCATTGCCACGACGTGTGTAATGTTTACGTGGCCATTTTTAAATTATAATTTTGTAAATCAATTAATTTTTGCCATGTTTTGTGAAATATCCGTGAGAAGCCGGGATGGACTGCCAGTATATTATTATTTAACTGTATTTGGGGCGCCTACGTGGAACGTAGTGGACGGCTATAGGCTGATTTCAATTCAAATATCTTTGTATTTGTGATAAAGTTGTCAAAACTTTAATAATAGCACAGTTAGCCATTTTTAAGCACTTAATAATATGAGTGTATGAATATAACAAAAACAGAGGGTTCATAATAATAAAGGTGTCTGGCTAATTAGAGGGGAGGGGGGAGGGACTGCGACGCATCTGCATGATAATTATGCCGATGTCTATGTGCATAAACATTTTTTAAAAGACTCCGAATGGGATGTAACCTTTTATAGTAGAAATACGCGTATTGCTATATTACGTATTGCATTATAAATATGTAGAACCATTGACACTGATGTAGCAAAAAGGTGACTTTGGGGATTGCTCCAACAGTAGACCTTGATTGTCATCTAGACGTAAAGTACTAGGCAATACAAACCAAACAGTTCAAAACTCGATGGAGTTTCGATATCGTATCAGAGTTCCAATATAGTGCACATTTCTTAAGTTCTGTCTACATCAGATCTGCTCTATGTTACAATATTTTTATATTATTGCAAGCAAAAAGAAACTACGTAGAAATATAAATTAAGTTGATTGATATGTTACATATAATAAAGTCAGAGAATACATATTAAGTTAAAACACAATTTGGATAAATGAGAGAAATGCAATTAATCAATATACATCAATACTAAGATTACTCACAACTGTGTTATATCGCAACGTAAAGCAGTCATTGTATGATATAGCCCTAAAGCCAGCTACCGGTACGGTCAGAAAATAACATAGTCATCCGATTTAGTTGACATTGAATGACCTTATAAAAGTCTAATATTCAAATCTTTCTTTAAACATTTGAATAAAGATAATCCGTCATCCTTTCAAATTTGGAACGTATTTTTTGTCTCACAAAGAAACGTTAAAATAGCGAAGAGAGTTTTGTCCGCGTTATAAGTGTCAGTTTGTGATTTTCTTTTTTAAATGATATAAGGTTATGAAATTTCCCCTTGCCTACGTGATTTTCCCCATTTGAGCTTCTGACAAGGGATAGAAAATTTTACTTTTTGTATTTGGTTGGATTTTACACATACATGGTTTGACTATTTTCTTTGTGTAATGACTTTGCACTTGTAATTCAGTCTTATATAGATTTTATAACTTTGATAATAAATTTTCTTTAGATACCTATTAAGTTGGCAAAAATTTGCCTCATTTGACGACCAGCAACGCTAGTCGTTAACCGCAATGGTAATTCCGGGCTAATTCAAATTCAATGCAGGAATGACAGCTCAGTTTGAAAGTTGTTGTATAGCATATATTTATTCGATCCATCATACTAGAAGTGTTGTGTTTGTTATTTTTTTCTTGTGGGATGAATATTATCTTTATTTCCCAGACGGTAAAATTATAGTAACAGCTAGTGCCATGACGCGTTGCATCCGAATGGAGCTTGCAGGGAGGTACTTTTCGCACACATAATATAGCAGAATGTGACATCTAGGATTTCTTGTCTCGTGTGGTTCGAGAATTTTCGGCGGTCCATTGTACGGGTGGAGGGAAGGAGGGCGACAAGTCTGCATACCTGTTGTGCGGATGTTGTGGGCCTTGGTGCTCACTTTCAACGACTATCGACGCCCATTGCCATCAGCATAATTATGCCGATGCGTTGTCCACTCCTCCTCTCTCACAAATGGGCCACTGGCTACTCACACAATGTACGAAACGCGACACCGCAGCTGTCACTTTATGGCGGTATCAAATGAGCGTGTGGCACTACTTTTCTATAATAATTATAATAATACAATTCTGCAAATGAAATAAATTAATCAATACTTCTATCACATGAAAGAGCTCGCTGTGTGGCCAGCCCATTGCCACTTCAGATTCACTCAGAAGAACAGATGGGTCAGTAAGGTTCTGGAGTGGAAGCGTTTAGGAAAACGAAGTGTTGGTCGACCGTTCTCTAGGTAGAAAGACGGTCTCCGTGCAGTAGCCGTGGGGGATGGATGCGAGTAGCAGGAGATCGGTCGTCTTGGCGTACATTAAAAGAGGCCTGCGTCCGGCAGTCGACCGATAAGAGCTGATAATGATGATGATGATGACACTTTTAGTGAACATAATTTCTTTTGACAATAGGCACACCCAACATTATTTTTTCGTTGGTGCCGATACGAAATTGACATAATCATTTCAAACTTCAGAACCCTGGTTTCATTTATATCGAAATACACAAAAGATAATTGCCAAATAAACGAGAACAATACAATGTTTTCATAAGCGAACGAATCGAAGCGGTGTTTCTTCTTCAACCTACCCCAGGTTGAAAAAGAAACACCGCGAAAGATATGGTTATAAGTAGAGAAAAATCCTTTCAATGATAGAGTGGGTTGGCAAAATTCAATAGGGTGTGCATCAAACAGCTGCTGATAAAAAGTCACAGCTTTATTGAGGTAAACGCACCGAAAGTCCTTTTCTTCTGAAAGCTTTCCTATACTTGACTTCGGGGAGGTAGGCTTGTAGACTTAAAAAATATGAAAAAATATGAAAATTTGAATGTTTGACAAAAGGTGATTTTGTCACAATTTTTGGAATTTAGATGTTACATATACACTTTGCTGTGTCGAAGCTGCGTTGTGCGACGAAGAATGTCCATCGGTCATCTTAGCTGGTCTTTAGTCTGTACATTTGGCAGAAATATACAAACTATATAGCCTGACGTTCTTCAAAGGTAAATATAACAATATGATACATTTGCATTGTAGTTTCATAAAATTATTTATAGTGTTTTTTGGAACATAAAATAAACTAGGTAAATAGAAAATAATTTTTTCTGCCTACACTGATAAGTCGAATCCTTTATATGATGCTATATAAAGGATTCGACTCCTTCGTGTTGGCAGAATAAAAAAAAATGTTTTATTTTAAATGAGAGTACTTGTGTGGCTTCTTCTTCTTCTTTGACGTGTCACTCTTGACTTGGCTAACGAGTGTTATTAGATAACATCATTCATGTTGGACCGTTGCCCTTCTAAGCATGCACGAGGAGAACTGTTTGATGTTGAGATGTCTTTACTTTACTTGTCCACCCATAACATGGTATATTTGCCGCTTGCTCTGTTACCTCCAATATTTCTGAAGCCATTTGGTTACGAAACCGAACAAACCGATTTCTAAAATCATACTACATTATTTTGTAGTGGTTAAAAATACACCTTACTATAAAAATTTAAAATATACAGTTCCCTTAATCTCCTAGAAAGACGGCTGTGACATATTGACGGACATTCGGACAGACGTAGATGAAGAAAATATAAGGTTTCCGAACAGCCTTTTTTTTCTCAGTCGTTTCGATGACTTCTTTAACTATTTATTAATCACTTTTTTTTCCCTGACAGAACTGACTACAATACAATTATATTATTTTTAATGTGCATGCAAATTTCATACTCTCCGCTTCATGTACCTACATAATACGCCGTCCGCGGACCGAGCGGTTTCCGTTTTGTGTGAAATGTACGCGGGCAATATTTTTGTGTGACAGGTACGCGGGTAATAATTTTGTGTGAAATGTACGCGGGTAATAATTTTGATACTTTAAAATATTACTTCACACTTTCACGGTATTTTAAGAAATGTTTTAATGTTTGTATGTAATTATTTTAAAGTGAAATTACGTATCGGTCTTTGTGATTTGAAGGTTTTGTGTATTTTTTACAGGTGATAGTGCCATGCTACGTACGGGTAGTGAAATGAGAGGTTCATTTGCATTATAAAGCCGCAAAGTGGATTTTAGGAAGAGGTAGCGCCATGCTGCATAGGAGGAGTTAGTGGAGGAGTACATCCTACTATGCAACGGAATTGGGCCGGCACGACCGGGTGGTACCAATCGCTCACATCCTGCCGCCGTAAAGTCATTTTGCGTTTCGTGCAGTTTGTGACTTTCCGATGGCCCACTGGTGAGGAATTAAGGAAGGCAACCCATCCGGACAAGAATTACGATTACGCATAAACATTAAAATTAATGTTTGTCCTTTACAAAATTTAGACGTTTTAATGTTTTTATTGCTGTAGTAAAACATATTTGAGGTGAAATTTCCATTGAGATGAAATGAAAATGCGTTACGACAACGGCGCTGACATTTACTATTTTTTCTCTGAAGCCTAAGCGTTAGCGTGTTTTAAATTAGTCTTATTACCTGGAACTGCAAAAGATGTAAGAAGATCAATGAAATAAGATGTATTATCACAATTTCTTCGATTTTTTATAGCATACGGCGCCCATAGATATCCGCACTATTGTTGTGATTCTCATGCGTTGTCCTCCTTTCCGTCTCCTCTTCAATGAGCTGATCACTTTAAGATGGTGTTATATAAACAAAAGGTACTTCCTCGGTCGTACCTGCCTGATTCAGCTGCAGTTCAGCATGACATTTTTATGTTTCTTTGCAAATTGTATGTAATTGTTTAATAATAAATGTCACAAAAAGGTAATAATAGATTTTACCGTAGAATTTTCTGCAGTATATCTTATATGGACTTTCTACAAGATGGTTTAGAACCTCTGAGAAAATGTAATTTATGCTTTGGTAACCAATTTTAGCGCCCACACAGTCAGATAAATAAGAAAAATCAGAGAAATACTGCATTTTATACTAACTTGAAATAACATATATGCGTCGCGTGCGATTTGTGTATGTGTTTTGTATATACATCAAACATGTATGTATACACACCCTCACAAAAACATACATACATGTACATTGCACACACATATAAATACAAACACACAAACATATATATACACATTCTAATAAAAATACACACCCACACCTTTCTATTTCTTTGTACTATGTGTGCATATGTGGGGCGGCCTGAGAATACCCCCACCCTGAATCTAAGCCCAAGCCTGTTTGGATCTAGGAGGCTTCAGCGACCTGGTTGTTTGGTGCCCCATCTGCTTCATAGTGACAGTGAAGTAGACGGGAGCACCAGACAGCGGTCGCGCCGAGTGATGGCGGTACCATCAATCGGATCGACGACAGCCAGCAGTGGCGCCGGTCCGAAACCCAATCTGTGATTGCCAATCAACTTGCTTAGCGAGGCAATTACGAGCACTTACCTTTAATGGACTACAACAGCAGAATTCGACCCCTAGTTTCCCGGTTCCACTAGTTCTGTCACGGTAGCGGCCGCGGTAACGGTGGAACGAGGGGTGCTAAGAATCTCCGGGTTACGGACCACCGATTTGACCTGGCTACATATAACGGTCGAACGCTTCTACTAAATAACCACTTAGTCGAGCTGGAGGTGGAACTGGGAAAAATCCGATGGCACGTTGTGGTATGTGAAGCCCGAAGATAAGGTGAAGACACCATAAATCTGCCATCGGGTCATCTATTCGACTTCAGGGAAGGCGTCACTCTATCACAAGGTGGTGTGGGATTCCTCCTGAATAGGTCCCTCGTAGGCAACATCGTCGAAATCTCTAGTGTGTCGAGTAGGGTGGCGTATCTCGTACTTAAACTTGTTAAGAGGTATAGCCTCAAAGTGATACAAGTATACGCACCAACCTCGACACATTCAGATGACGACGTGTAGGCAACTTATGAGGATGTCTCAAAGGCCTTACATAACACCTATAAGGCCCACTTTAATGTTGTTATGGGGGACTTTAATGTCAAAGTGCGAGTACGAAATGGTGTCGAATCGAGACTGGCACCCCATGGAGTTGGAAGTTGAAATCGCAGGGGGCAAATGCTGGTAAACTTCCTCAAGAAAGAGGGCCTCTTCTTAATGAACTCTTATTTTAAGAATAGGCCCCATAGGAAGTGGACACGGCAAAACCCCGATACTGTGTGAAGGGACGAGATTGATTTTATTATGACGGACCGAAAGCATATATATTATTGATGTTAAGGGATGTCTACGTGATCAACAGGTTTAAAACCGGAAGTGATCACCGATTCTTGGTACAGTCAACACTCTGACCTAACTTCCGGCGCACCACAGTAGGTATCGAAAAATTCCAACGGGAAGTAAAAAACCGGTTCCATGCCCTGGATACGCAGGAAACTACAATGGTAATTAACGAGGTCATGAGTGGCGTGATTGGTTGCATCCGGGACGTGGGTGAAGGATACTGTAAGTGTGCGTATACAAGCAGAATGGCTAAACTCTCAGATGAGACGCTTGGACTTATGAGATCGAGATCGCAGAGCACACGAAGACGTTACATCTGCCAATGTCAAGCTTCTTTCTAAGCAAATCGGCAAAAAAATATGCAACGGGTAACCGAAGCGATTGGGCAGAATAGAGGGTCGAATGTTTTTGGGTAGAAGCGTGGAAGAAGTCACCTGACAAAGGTTAGGGCCGACTCGATGGTTACTGTTTCTTCTAGCCTGAGATCGAAGCTTTCTACAGCAATTTATATACTTCGCACGCTTCTCATCCCGATACCCTGAATAACCTGATCCGCGTGCAAACATGACACGACATTAGTCAGCTTTCTTCCGGACGTCAACTTGAGTGATAGCAGACGCAAGAGCTGAATTATCAGCTCTTGCGCATCTGAATGAGGGGAAGGCTCCGGGGAAGGACGGAATTACAGTCGAGCTTTTTAGGGCAGGAGGCGAAAAATTTTTTTTTTAATTTTGTCCTTTATCGGGGCGTACCTTCCCAGCCATGGCTTGGAAGTGACGTTGTTTTATTTTTATGAAGGGTGACAAATCACTTCCTGAAGATTACAGACCTATTTCACTTCTTGGCCATATTTAGAAGTTATTCTCAGAGTTTTCACGAATCGTCTCACCAAAAAGCTTGACGAATTCCAGCCACCGGAGGAGGCTAGGTTTTGTAGAGGTTTTATTACCATAGTACAATACGCAACGGGTTACCGAAGCGATTTAGCAGAATAGAGGATCGAAAGTTTTTGTGGAGAAGCTTGAAAGAAGTCATCTGACGTAGGTTAGGACTGATTCTGGGTTACCGTTTCTTTAAAGCCTGGGATCTTATCAGAGATCGAAAATTATTATAGCAAGTTGTATACGTCGCACGCTCCTCATTCCGAGGTCCAAAATTTAGTCTCTGGCTCTTGCGTGGCTTAAAGGGGTAAAGGCTCCGAGCAAGGTCGGAATTACAGTCGAGCTTCTTAGAGTAAGAGGTGAAACTGTATCAAGAAAGCTAAAAAGATCTTTAATTTTGTCCTTCGGCGGCGCGTACCTCCCAAGGCATGGCGTGGAAGTGACGTTGTTTTTTTTCTTTAAGAAGAGTGAAAAATCATTTCTTCAAAATGACAGATTAATTTCACATCTTGGACGTATTTACAACTTGTTCTAAAGAGTCTTGATGAATCGTCTCACCACAAAGCTTGTCGAATTCCAGCCACCGGAGCAGGCTGGGTTTCGCAGAGGATTTAGTACCATGGACCACATTTTCACCATAAGGCAAGTTCTACAAAAGACTCATGAGTACAATCAGCCGCTGTGCCTTCCCTTTCTGGAAAATAAAAAAGCGCTTGACTCTGTCGAAACCTGGGCCGTTCTGGAAGCCTTACAGCGATGTCAGGTCGATTGGCGAAGACAATCTCCGTGCAGTAGCTGGTCCGGGATTGATGCGAGTAGCAGAAGATCGGTCGTACTGGCGTTCATTGAAATAGGCCTATTTCCAGCAGTGGACCGATAAGGGCTGATATTGATGATTGATGATGTGTGCATGTAGATAATACATATATTTAAGCCTAGGCTTATGTCCATGTTAGATATGTGAGCTAGAATGTATAAAATATGTTGCTATTATAACAAGTGCTCAACCTGCCAACAAACAGTTACGCAGTTTGGTGAGTTAAATTGTTATTTGTACTTTTGGCTCAATAAGAAGCATTTATTATTATTATTATTATTATTATCATTATTATTATTATTACGAAAACATATTTGTCATATGATACGACAGGTGATCTCAGAGAATTACCAGATAGCATATTTTAAAAGTGTACCAATAGGCAGCAAAGTGATTTGATTACTCGTTCTCATATTACGTCTTAAAAATAATATTTAAAATATTTTTTGAACATTGCATAAAAATTATCCACACTACAAAACTTTCGAGTAAACTCAAAGAAAACTGATTATATACTGATTATATTTTTCACAACTATTAATATTTTACACTATCGTCGCAAATCGGTCCACTTACCTCACCCAGCTACTGAAATATATAGTGGCTTCAAAGAGGACTGTAATGGCGCTCTAGTGGTCGCTAATTGGTGCCATTCATGGCGGAATTTTCAGTTTGTTAATACTCCAGGCATCTGTGTGTTCACCGCGCGTACGTCTAGTCTACACTGGTAGCGCTCATAATGTTTACGTTTATATTTAGCGTTTTAGTGTCAAGTGTCTCATTTTTGACAGCCACAAAAGGATTTTCGGAAATAAATGAACGAACGTATTGTCCGGTTAAGTGAGGTCAGGGAATTAAAAGACCCCGTCGCTCTTTAGAAAGTAAAATGTTCTACCGTCTTCCTATAATACAATTCACTTTCTAAAGGACGATATAGCGAAAATGTCAATTTGTAAAAACAAAAACACATTATATGGTTTTTTTATACTATAGGTTGCCCCCTAGTAGTCTAGGTAAAGCAGATGGGTCTCCATCATGGTTCAATCCTTGTCGTGGAGGAGGGGCTCGGTAACCTGGTGGTCTGGAATACCTTGGGCGAAGCCAAATGAACCGAGGAGGTAGCGGCTCCTTTGTACCCCTCTTATAAGAAGAGGGGACTAGAGAGCAGGAGGAGGAGCCGCCCTTTGTACCCCTCTTATATGAAGAGGGGACAAAAGAGAAAAAGCTGGCGGTGCCTTTGCGCACGGGGCAAGGGGCATTGCACTGTCCCAAAGTCGGTGGGGTTGTCCTGTGGTGCGGGACAACCCCATCTGTGGAGGTGGCGTCAGTCCCTTCGGGAGCAAACTAGCCGTTGAGGTGCCCTGGTGATTTGTTGTTCCGGGGCACCAAAGGCGGCACGGAGTGCACACGCGGTGGTTTTTGTGGGCACTGTGATGTGCCGCGAACCCCACACACCACTGAACCCCACCCAGGGCCGGTGAAGGCGCGTAATTGCGTTTCCACGCGTCAAGAGAAAAAAGGTGGGTAGTGGCTACCGCCGCCCATAGACATTTTCAAGACTAGACGTCTTGTAGGCGCGTGGCCGGCCTTTAAGGAATAGGTATGCTTCTTGCTTTCTTCTGCTTCTCTTGAAGACCTACTTATCGCATCGAAGGTTCCACAGTACAGTTGTTCGTAAAAAGTGGTATTTAAACTGCACTGTTGTGATATATACACTTGATATAGTATTGGCGGAAAACGTGCAGCAGGTATTATTGGTTATATTATAGCTGATGCCCACTAAGAACCGGATAGAGGTTATCTAGACGTGTGCTTCCCTCCGCCATCCCTAAAAAAGGACTACCTAAAGCCCACATGGCGCACGAAACGTGACAGCATAGATGTCTTTATGCGGCATTCTCTTGGGAACGAGAGGTATGTACTTTCTCGGACGTTCAGGACAACATAAGCTGCAATGTAGCAGTGACACACCCTTGACTAAAAGCTATTATTATGCATGCATCATACACGTAATAAAGATCTCAGTTTACAGTAAGAGGTAAATACACGAGTTATTGCACTGGAACTAGGATTGCGAAATAGCTTATAAAGTTTATTTATCTATTGGAGTCTTAGGAAGAATTTCTATCAGGAAGGGACAATAGATTTAATCAACAACAGCTTGATCAAATTGCTATGAGTGCTTGTCGGATAACAAGACTAGATTTAGGGTGGAAAAAGTGACCGACCCCCCTCTTTTCTGCTAATAAAAGAGACGCTTAGTCTGGCCATGAATACTGTTACAATAAAACATAAAAAATATTACGTTGGAATTTGGAATATGTTATTTTTATACGATTATTTATTGTGTTTTCTCGTTCTGACGCCAATACATTGCACATTATTTTGCGACAGGAAAATGGAGTGGGGTGATAAAGAGAAACAAAACACATTGTTAACGGATGAGATTTTTTTACAATTGAGAGAAAACAAACAAAATGAACGTATTTATATTCGAAGCTCTAAGGAAGCATCCCAATTAATCGACAAATTGCATTGTGGACATTATCCGACTTCAGTGATGGTTTGGTGGGGTGTTAGTAATGAAGGAGTGACAGTCATATTTTTTGTGAAAAAAGGTATCGAAATACCTGCACAGGTGTATCACTATGTCATTCTTAAGAGGGTAGCTAAACCCCTTAATAGCACCATGTTCAATAAAGAAGCGTGGTCCTTCCAGCAACACACGGAACCAGATCATAAAGTTCGATCCATCCGAACGAACGTTCCGGACTTGATGAGAGCTGAAGGCTACTCTATATTCCGTCCCAACCTTGATCCGCTGGATTATGGTTTATGATCGGTACTAGAGAGTACAGCAGTGAGGGCGGAGTGCCATATATCATGATTCTTACATACCTGCCTTGCCTCCTGCATTATTTAGGTACTCCCTTCATACAAACACTCCGGCTGCGTGTCGGTCATGTCTTGGTCTTCCTCACACCGAGGGGGTAACGTAACCTCTGACTATACTGCCCATCCTGTATGTCTAGGCGAATGTCACTAACCAATAGGTGTTTCGACTGTTCGTTTCCCCCCCATTAGAAATGAACAATTAATAACTTACATAGAATTTCAGAAAGCGAATAGCAGATGTTGTTTTAATGAATATTTTAATTAATCAACTTTTTGGCAGACCCAGAAAAATTTCATCGTGGAAGATATTATTTCCATTAATTCAGTCAGCTTTTAGGAGCGATCGAGCAGTGATTATTGCATTTGACTTGGAACCAGGTTACTGGTGCCATCTTGACCTTGAGGTTCTTATTTTGAATTTGTTAACACGAGTATTATTTAAACTTTAACGTTAGTGGGATCCTTTTATACGGTGATA
>JAFELO010000381.1:63784-153194 GCA_017140195.1 Eumaeus atala | reverse complement strand
AATGTGTTGGCCGAATCGTTGGAGAGCTCGCAGGAAACGTTGCACAGCAAAAATGAATCCTCCCGACGTATTGTCCTTAGGATGAAGTTGGACAGGACAAAGTTCATGTTCAACGAACACGTACTCCCTAGGCCCGTCAATGTCGATGGTGCTCTTCTCGAAGTCGTCAACGAATACGTCCGCCTCGAGCAATTATTACAATTAGGTAGATATGACTTCGAGAAGTAAGCCGATAGAAGGATTCAGTTGGGTTGGCAGCATTCCTGAAGCTTCGTCACATCCTCACGTCGCCTATCCCGCTGAGCTTGAAGATGAAAGTCTTCAACCAATTTGTTCTTCGCGTGATGACCTACGGGGCCGAAACATGGCCTCTTAATATAGGACTGGTCTGCAAGTTTGCGGTGGCTCAACGGGTAGTATCGAACGTGCTATATTGGGTGTTTCGCCGTCCGACAGTTCAACGAAAGTCTTCAACTAATTTGTTTTTCGCGTGATGACCTACGGGGCCGAAACATGGCCTCTTAATTTAGGACTGGTCCGCAAGTTTGTGGTGGCTCAACGGGTAGTATCGAACGTGCTATATTGGGTGTTTCTCCGTTCGTAACGAAGTCATAGGGAAGAGAACTAAAGCATCGTGTGACGAATAAGTTCGCTGAAGTGGCAATGGGCTGGTCACACACTCAGAGTAACAGATAGTAGATGGTCGATCGTCTTCCCACCTGGTGACCGGTCGACCAACACTTCTTTTTCCTAAACGCGGCCTCCACTTCAGAACCTTACTGGCCATCTGCCACTATAACTTCTAATATCTTCCTTAAAATAAAAAATATATCACATAAAACAAAGTCCGCAATAGGTTGTCTGTGTGTGACCGATTTTCTCATAATGTACTGAACGCATTTTCATGCGGTTTCCAACCCTGCACAAAACCATTCCCGAGGAAGGTTTTAGCGTATAATTTGTTAGCCCTGTTATTTACGGGCAAAGCCCAAGATGATTGCTCGTATGTTATTAAAACATAAGTCTATCATATCAACGACATCTGATGATGAATGCGGCAGGTCAAATATTAATTTACAAGTAATTTCCTTCAAGTAATCATTTATATTTCACGAAGGACATTGCAAAGTTTCAAATTTGATTACTTTGATAACTGGCTTGAAGCCATCCCTGGAGGGCACTAACTTAGTACATGCCCAAGGACTGGGATAATACAGTGTTACCAAGTTTCGGTTAAGCACTTAAGCTCAACTATTTTTGAACTAAAAAAGTATGTTTCAAATTTGATTAATCTATTTATATGTTACGTCTCGTTTTGCTGCATTGCAACAGAATAAAGCGGCGCTTATTGTAAAACTTATTAAATTTCAACTCATATTTGTGCTATATATCCCATATTAAGTTGTTTTGCTCATGTTAATTTGAAAAACCAAAAACCCTTGGCAAATCTATACTAGAATTTAAAGCCCAAGAGTTTGTTTGTTTGAAAACGCTTATCTCAGGAACTACTGGCCCGAATTGGAAAAATATTTTTGTGTTGAATGGTCCATTTATTGAGGAAAGCTATATACCATGACGCTATGCCTAATAGGACCGGAGTAACGCAGGTGAAACCGGTGTGTGATGCTAGTAAAATATATATCTACATACACACGAATCAGGGGAACGAACAACAGTTTGACATGCTCTCTGTGAAACTGAGCAGTAACACCGCCAACTTCCTGATTTCAGACTGTTGTAACAAATTGGACATCCTCTTTACACTTTTTTATATATCATGATTTGTTGCTCCGGGGCACCTCACCAGAGACGACACTGGTGGTACTATTCGCGGAGGTTTTTAGGAGGAGGAATTAGGCACAATAATGTGCCGCGAGCGCACACTACACCCAGAGCCAGTAAAATCGAGTCAATGCTTTTCCCCGCGTCAACAAAATAAAATGTAGACTTACACATTAGCCTACCCCTGCACTAAGTACTGTACGGACTTGTGTTATAGGTACTAGACAACAGACATATATTGAATATATTAAATAAATTATATATGTATATATATATAAGATATTTCATATCCAAATACAGATAATATATATAAATAAACATACATGACTTGGCTGGTTTGGAGACCACGACCCCTGACGTACCAACGTTACCAACTAAGCCAGCCGTTCGTCATAATTTTTGGACGTCACGGTCTGCACTATCACTTCGTTTACCACTGGACCACGATGCAGGTAATTTTTCATACTGAGAGCATGTGGATTACGCCGAGGTTGTCTTACAACACAGAAGTATTTAATTGCACGAAAAATTGGGATAGAAAATGAACCCGTAAATCCCCTTCATATTGTGTGTTGCTTGGACTTGCTTGCGAAACAATCGTTTTCCCTAATAAAAAAGTGGCTTGGTAAAACTATGTAACTTTCGATCGGAAGTTTTTTCTAACACAAACACTGGTTCAGTTTTGTGGACAATAACAGCCCGACTCCGGTCCGGAACAAATAGTTGGCGCTGTTCCAATGCTCGTAAATCGGGAATGCCTACTTATTTAGTAGTTTCGTATTTTGTCTGGATTGAAAATGTGGGACTGTAACGCGATGTACGTTTACACTGTTCGTTTCACTTTGTACCTCAATTCGGGACTTATTCCGGCAAGTTGGTATATTTCTCGTGTTCTTGGGTTCGATTCTTGATTTGAAAATTTTATTAGGTAATGCTACAAGTATATACAGTGATAGAATAACATAATTATTAGTTTTCCGTTTTATCTAGATTGAAAATAACGGACTGTAGCGTGATGTATACTTACACGGTTTGTTTCAATTTGTCCCACCATTTGAGATGTTGTTTCTGCCAGTAGTAACATCTTCGGGTTTTATGACTTGAGTCCTGATTCGAAAACGTTACTGGGTCGAAATACGTAAAAATTAGAATGAAAACTTCCTTAACAGCTCCCTATTTTGTCTATATTGAAAATACGGGACTGTTACGTAATGTACGCTTACAAAGCTTGTTTCGCTTTGTCCCACAAATGGGACTAAGCGAAATAAGTTAGCAAATTTATCGATTCCTTGGGTAATCGAGCTCGAGATAATCTGATTCGAAAATGTTTATATATTTAACATGGAATACTGCAAATCGATGTAGATACGATTTCATCATTTTTGTTTCGTTTTGTCCCCGTTGGAAAAAGTGGTACAGTAACGGAATGTATGCTGTGTCGCATAAGAAGGCAAGAATCAATCTAACCCAGCGGGAATCGATTCTACGATCAATGTGGCCTGCCAATAGCCACTTTAGCTTATTGAGTCTCTGATGACGGTTTTTTTTAAGACTAAACTATAGTTCCCAAATATATCCAGAAGTAGTGATATGATGTTAAAATTCTCGTCGTCGTAGGACATCTAGGTGCATCGAGTCACTTTTTATCAAGCGCTGCAATAGGTCATATATGATCTATGCTACAAGAACAGCTAACAGTAGTTTGCGAAAAAACACAATTTCATAACGTTGACCTAATCCCTTGTTAGAGTAAACTAATGAACGTTGCAGCTATATTTCCTATAACTACGTTGCAGTGATGTGGTATTTATTATCAAGGTAATGAATTGTTATTGTGGTATAATTGTGATAAATGGGCTTTCATTGTGGTCAGTGAATTCTGGTAAATAAGCCACTTATTTAGGTATAAAATAATTCAAACTGTGGCACAATGCTCGTTGAAACTTCGATAGTTTAAGAAAGTTTGTGGATACACAATTATGCAGCGGTAATATAAACGTAGACTTAAAATGAATAATCTTTTATTTAATACCTTGGAAAAAAATACAAGATACACAGTCTGCGTCTCAAAGTAGCCCGTAAAAAAGATACGCACAATATAAGTTATGCACCGTAAAAGCCACTTAAAATCACACGCGTTAGTTCATTTCGCAAAAAAATATGATTCAGTTTTACACTCCTATCCAATTGAGTCTGCTTCGAAAAGATGCCTTCAAATCGCGCGCGTAGGGTTGACTTGGAAAAAAAAACGTTTATATACAATCAAAGGCTCTTTGGAATGACAGTTTAGTATATTGAAGTTATCTAACAGGCTTTAACGCGATACTTGAAATACTTATTACAAGGTACTGGCTAAGTTTTTGTAAGTACCTCGCTCGACGTTTCAACCGGGCTACTCTGACTGAGTCAAAAAAACATTGACGAGTTTCATCAAGATCTATTCAGTTATCTTGGCGAGATTGAGTAACAAAAATCCACATATCAATCATACAATATTACTATAGATAGAAATATGAAAAAAACTTTTTGAACACTTAAATCCCTCACCAGACCAGCCCTAGCCCTGCCTTTAGAAAAACAACCGAACAAACTGTGGACAACAGTTAATGTGATGCGGGAAGATGGTTAGGCATCTGTAGATATTATATTTTCTTTAATTTATCCAAGAA
Source organism: Eumaeus atala (assembly GCA_017140195.1). Lineage (NCBI taxonomy): Eukaryota > Metazoa > Arthropoda > Insecta > Lepidoptera > Lycaenidae > Eumaeus > Eumaeus atala. The sequence goes on along the minus strand of JAFELO010000381.1, from coordinate 148,743 downwards.
GTAGGACAGAAGGAAGGAGCCAAAGATCAGAACTAAGTAGTTATATGTAAGGACCGGTTGAAGGACAGAATGGTGGGTACAACCAAGCAAATGAATTCTTCGGCCTTAAAATATAACACAATATTGTACCTTCTGCCTTTGTGTATGTCTACTTTTATTAGTAATATATCATTAGTTTATTTTATTTCTGTAATATGCACAATATAGAATATTTCTTTAATTATTAAATTCGTTCAATGTCTAATTGGACTGAATCAGTAGTTCAGTCATCAATTGGATGATAAAAGCTAATGATGACACACGTAGACATACTTCGTCCCACGTGAATCTCTTATGGATTCGCAATTTATTTTATGACACAAGTACTCGTAAATGTATTACGAATTCGAATACACAACCACATGCACACCCACTCCTCATTTTATTACGGTCTTTAAATGGCATAAAACAAAACATGTACACCACCACACAACCGTGTACGTGGCCTGTAACACTTCTGAAAAAAAAAATCTCCATTACAAATTGAATATTAAAACTTAGACCCATTTTCTCAATGGCCAGAATAATTTTGTTCAATTCCTTCCCTCAGTTTGTGCGACGAAAAAAGTCCGTAATTATTTCCGTAACGAAACGGCCGAGGCCTTCTTTCAAAGCACAATAGCACTTAATGTTTTAAGCACGATTTAATTAAATACTTTTAAGGAATTAAAACAATAATAATTTATCAGTTGGAATCCTAATTAGGGAAGATATTTTAGTGGTCGTTTAGAAATGAATTTAAGGCACTTCAACTACTTGAAAAACACATCACCGAAGTATTGTTTGTCTATAGAAAAACTTTTTTTGAACATATGTTACGCGACTGTGTCACAAGGAGGGCAGTGTATTATAAGAGTATTTATGAACGTATGTAGATTTCTAATTATGTTCGCTGATACAGTTTGAATGGCTTCACAGGTTTCAACTTAATGATTTGCCTACAACTTATGATTTGCCTATAACTTATGGTTTTGTGAAAATGTTTCAATAGTGTCAAAAGAATCAAGACTGAATACTTCGCATATGTCCGCAGTATACGTGAATACACAGAGACATAATGCTCAGAAATCGACAACCTTCTAGATCTTATGTAAATGATTGCCATCAAAATATACTCTTATCCCTTGAAAAACGCCGTATTGTTCTGAATATGTGTATTTTATGTGACATTGTTAATGGAAGAACAGATTGCCCAAAGTTAGTAAGTGCCATATAACATCGTATACAGAAACGTCCCACAGGACATACTCCTGTCTCCCCCATAAGAAATTACTCTGCTAATTCGGTACTCCCTTGATTGTCTCGTTTTTTAAATAGAATAGGCGGGCAAACGAGCAATCGGTGACTTTTTACGACTACCGACGCCCATGAACGTGCATACAATTACTATGCCGATGTGTTGCCCTTCTTCCTGAAGATGTCACTTTACGGCGGTATTATGGGAGCGAGAGGTACCTCCCCAGTGGTGCCGGCCCCATTTATGGTATGCCAATGGACGTCTGTAGCTTTGCACAACGCAGAGGAAGGGAAGCACTTCTATTTGATGACGCACAGCTCATTAGGTCTCGCTACAAAGGCCCCATTCGTTCATTTCTCTCGTCACAAAAATTCTCTCCCCGCCAGGAAACGTTTCTTGTTGATTTTTATATTTTTTGCAGCGCTCAACAAAATGTTAGGCGCGTTTATACGAAAACATTTCTAGAGGTAAGTTTTTCAAATAAATTATATGAGAAAAGGTAAGCGATTCTTTCGTTTTTCCAACGTGGAAAATTCAATTTTCATTGAATATAGTTTGGTACTTCGCTGTTTTGCTTATTGTGTACCTATTTCAGTGGTCGTGATGATTATGGATCTAAAATCTAGATATTATGTTTTTTTTACTATTATTAATTTTTTTCCAGTATTAACATCAGCTTAACAATGCCGACGCATTGCTCTCCTTTTCACCTCCCCCCCAATGGGCCACCGGAAACTCACAAACCGCACGAAGCGCGTTATTGTATTTGTTACTTCACGGCGGTATCACGTGAGGGGGAGGTCGTGCCGGCCCAATTCCGTTGCCTCGGAGGATGTAGTATCATGCACCACGCATGGCACTACCTCTTGCTAAAAATTCTGAGTTTCTATTAACATCATCATCATATACTTGTTTTCCTCCTGAGCATAGGGGAACCTCTCTAAAAACCCCATGAAACACGACGGCACAGCTTCGTTGTTCAATAGTACCATGCGAGCGGGACATATCACCCCGGAAATGCCATTCCTATTCGAACGCAATGCATCTTGTCAGTACTTCATATCAATTAAGTCAATTAGACCAATTAATTAGTCTTTACAACTGTCACCTACTCTACTGTTGGCAAATGCTTTCGGGAGTAAAATGAAAAGAATATAAGAATATATACATAATGAAATTGAAAAAAATAGACCATTTTTTTGGTCTGACTGACAGAGTAACAGAAAAGTATTTCAGCTTACGCTTTGTTCGCTTTCGTGAAAAATATAAGGACGGACACCACATGCATCTGCAGTCATGACACACCCCATGAACTATTCAGTCACGTCAGCGCCGAGGCCATTTTCTCTACCGCGGACGAGCTGCCCCCCACGTATCATCGGATGAGGACCCCGTAGTCTCTCTGGCTATAACAATACCAGGCTGATTGATAACTGGCTGAAACGACGAACTTAAAAAAAAGATATGTTACATATAACGCCAAATTTGAATTTATTCGAACCGATAGAATTTGTGTGAGGGGACCAAGAACTTTTTCTGCCGTAAATTTTCTCAATAATAATAAGAAACGAAACGAAAGTTTTACCTTTTTAAAAGGGAAAACAGCTAACCAGATGAAAGTCAAGCTAGACAGTGTTTTAGGTAATACAGCTCCTGCATTGAGTACAATTAACACCTGAGTAACAGATTTTAAACGTGGGAGACAGAGCTGCGAAGACGCCAACAGGTCCGGTCGTCCAAATGAAGTCACGAATCCGGACGTGATCAAAGAGATTAAAAAGGTCGTCTTGGATGATCGGCACTTAAAGTTGCGGCAGATAGCAGAGATATTAAGTATTCCCTCTAAACGCGTTTTTAACATTTTACACCAACATTTGCGAATAAAAAGCTTTGCGCGCGATGGGTAGCGCGTTGGCTCACTGTTAACCAAAAGCAACGTCGTGTGGACGATTCGTCGGTGTATTTAGCGCTGTTTAAGCGTGACACTAACGAGTTTTTGCGGCGTTATGCGACACATGCGTAGATGAAACATGGATACATCATTGACTCCTGAAACAAAAGAACAATGTAAGCAGTGGACTGTGTGCGGAAAACCTGCGCCGAAGATTGCAAAAACGGTTTTGTCGGCCAGGAAAGTGATGGCGACTATTTTCTGGGATGCTCGAGGAATTATTTTAGTGGATTATTTGCAAAGGGAGAAACAATAAATGGAGAGTATTGTGCAAACTTAGCAAAAAAGTCCGAAAGGAATGGCCCCATTTAGCTAAAAAGAAAATTTTATTCCACCACGACAACTCACTCGTCAAGGGTTACATTTCCCAAAATCCATGAATTGAGGTTCAAATTGTTACCGAATCCCCCTATTCCCCAGATCTGGCCCCGTGTGACTTCCACTTATTCCCGAATCTTCTTAAAAAGTCTTTGCCACCGTAGACGAGCGTTTTGAGGGGTTAGGGAAAAAACATTTTATCAAACTGGTGTAACAGCATTGGAGAAGCACTGGACTAAATGCATCGAGGTAGAAGGGAACTATGTTGAAAAATAAAATTGTTTTAAATAGATTATTAAAGTTTCCTTTGTCGTTTCGGATACTTATCAATCACCCCTCGTAGTTAAATTAGCTAATATAACATTCTTCTGTCTGAATGCATCTCTCCCATTTACGGAAAATCTTGTCTCGTCGCCGGATGAGCACTCATTCAGGTCCGGAAAATAGAGATAACTACATCAACAAATGAAACCTTTAAACGATCGCTTTGTGGTGGTTTCGTTTTTTCTTTTCGAATTCTTGAAACAGCCAAAAGTATTAATAGCTTATTCTAGCCAAATTAACCTTATGCCTAGCAGGTTTTCTACTTTTATTTATACATGCGAAATGATCATGACGGCAAAAGATTATTCCAGAAAGTTCTCAACTTGCTAAGGGAAGTTTGAGTATTCAGCGCATAGAGAGGTTTAAATGAAAAGTTTGCATAAAACTAGTGACAGAGTTGTAACTGGATTCAGAACTGGCGTCCATACGTGACTGCGAGTTTCCGAGTTCAGTTTACTTTTGAGTTTCTTGAATGTTCCCAATTCTGTGTGAGTTACGTAATATTAATATTGATACTGCAAACGGTACAAACTTATATGCGTAGTTACACTTGCAGTTTTCTACCTGTTTGTCTAGGCGATCTGGTTATTCAATATAATCATTTAGACAATTTTTATCACCAGTATAAAAGCCAAATACTAAACATGGGAAAATTATCTATACTAATATTATAAAGTGTAAAATATAATATTTATAATGCCAATGTGAGAGAACGAAATGGTGTCGAACCGAGTCTGGCACCACATGGAGTTGGAAGTCAAAATCGCAGGGGGCCAATGCTGGTAAACTTCCTCGAGAAAGAGGGCCTTTTCTTAATGAACTATTATTTTAAGAAGAGGCCCCATAGGAAGTGGACACGACAGAGCCCCGATACTGTGACAAGGAACGAGATTAACTTAATTATGACGGACCGAAAGCATATATTTAGGGATGTCTCCGTGATCTGCTGATCTGTTTACAATCGGAAGTCATCACCGATTGGTTAGAGGCTCTCTGAATATAGGCTTTCGACGCGAGCGTAGCCGAATAGTACAATCAACACTCACTCCGACCTAACTTCCGACGAAACAAGTTAGGTTCCGACAAATTCCAGCTGGAATTAAGAAACCGGTTCGATGGACGACCTACATATGTCGGAAACTACAATGACAATGACGAGGCCATGAGTGGCGTGGTCGAGACGTGCGTGTAGGATACTGTAGTAGCAAGTATACGTGCAGGAAAATTAAAATCCCGGATGAGACGCTGGACTTGTCTTGTTAAGCTTCTTCCAAAGCGAATCCGCAAACTAATACGCCGAGACCTTCGCAGCTCTAATACCCAACGGGTTACCGTAGCGATTGAGCAGAATAGAGGGTTGAATGCTTTTGTGGATAAGCTTGGAAGAAGTCATCTGACAAAGGTAAGGACTGATTCTGGGGCTACAGTTTCTACAAAGCCTGTGATCTTATCTGAGATCTAAGCTTTCTTAGCATAGCAAGTTGTATACGTCACACGCTTCTTATCCTGATATCCTAAACAACGATCCGCGTGCAAACCTAACACGGCATTTGTCAAGCAATTTGAGGAACGTTAGCTTGAGTGCGATTAGCCTGGCTCTTGCGCAGCTTAAAGGGGGAAGGACGGAATTACAAAGTCGAGCTTCTTAGAACTAAAAGAGATTTATATTTTTAACCCTCTTAATACAGGTTTCAAAAATTTGTCCCTCAGCGGGGCATACCTCCCACGGCATGGCTTGGCGTTGTTTTGTTTTTCTAAGAATGGTGACAAATCACCTCTTCAAAATTCCAAGTCAATTTCACTAAAATGTGCAAATTTACATGTGCCTATTTACAAGTTATTCTCAAGAGTCTTGGCAAATGGTCTTACCACAAAGCTTGACGAATTCCAGTCACCGGAGCAGGCTGGGTTTCACAGAGGATTTAGCATCATGGAACACATTTTCAAAATAAGGCAAGTTATGCAAAGGGCATGTGAGTACAATCAGCCGCTGTGCCTTGATTTGGGAACTATGAAAAACTTTTGAATCTGTCGAAACCTGGGCTGTTCTGGAAGCTTATAGCGATGTCAGGTCGATTGGCGATACGCTGAAATGTTGGAAGCATTGTATGACTCAGCTTTTAAGTCTGTCTGATCCCGGAAGTTCAAACAAGGCCATCCAATTGCACCGAAGAGTGCGACAGGGGGATGTCATTTACCCGAAACTGTTCACTAATGCTTTGGAGAACGTTTTTATACTTTAAACGGGGCAGGATGCGGCATGAATATTAACGGCGAGTACCTCTCACATCTTCGTTTCGTCGACAACGTCGTTGTGTTGGCCGAATTGTTGGAGAGCTTGCAGGAAATGTTGCAGAGCCCAAATTGATTCTCATAACGTATTGGCCCTGGGATGATCTTGAACAAGACAAAGGTCATGTTCAACGAACACGTTCTCCCTAGGCCCGGTCAACGTCGATGGATGGATCTACCTCGGGCAACCATTGCAATTAGAAAGATATAACTTAGAGAAGGAAGTCGACAGAAGTCTAAAAAGTAGAAAATATTTTTTGTTGTTTACTTTAAAAAAATAAAGTAAGTAATGCGGCTTGAAAAGTATGAGGGCAACAAGAATTTAATTTTTTTAATTCTGGTACTTATAAGTATTTTTTGCCCACAAGCTTTGTTAATTTGTGTATAAAATCTACGCGTTTCATGTTTATTTCGAGTTTTCGATGAATTTTCGGAGGGAACCCTGGTTCCCTGTGTGCATAATGATTACGCAGATGTGCCTCATAAAGATTAGCAAACTGCGTTGTTCGTAAGAGTGGACTTATACTTACTTTAATTTATATTGCACAATAATATTCATGCAACTGTAACACCGAGAGTAACGCTTTACAGCACCTGCGTCCGCTACTCCTGCGTTTCAGAATTATGTTCGGTCTTAAGGAGTCGGGTCCTGCCCCGTGTCGAAATTGAAACAAATTTTTATATAGACTACAAGCCAGATAACCGAAGACGCAGTTGGCTACTTAAATATACATGGCACATAAAACTCGGAACAGTGATAAAAACTTAAAGAAAACTCGGCGGACTGATGAATTTGCCCAGAGATGGCCGGCTTATTATTTATTTACGCCAACAATTTGCGACTTTACTAAAGAGTTTAACGTGCAATGTTTCTTCACTACATACGTTTCAGAAATTCTTTTGAACCCTACCAATGTTATAGATGCGAAAGTATATGAAAGTTTTATTCTAAAAATGTGGCAAAATTTGCTGAACAGATATCGGCTGAAATTCAATACATATATAGATTTAAATCCACTCTATACTAATAATATACAACTGAAGGGGTTTGTTTGTTTATTTAAGCGCACTTATCTCAGGCACTACTGTCCCGAATCGAAAAAAATCTTTTCATGTTGAATAGTCGACTTATCTTGGAAGTCTGTGTATTGATAAACGACACGACACATATTATTACGAGTTACGAGTCGAACCCCGGGGCGCTGCTAGTACTATAGATGCGACAGTTTGGGTGTGTGTTTATCTCTCGCGCAAAAGCTACTGAATGGATGCTGGCTGTAAATTGCCGCAGATACCTTTGAGTAGTAATAGTTCAATGACAGATATATACGTAATTCTTTTTCTTATAGCATAAAGGAGCAAACGAGAAATTGGGGCCTTTTGATGACTACCGACGCCCATGGACATTCGCATAATTGTTTTCTTATCATCAACTCCAAAAGAGGACAACAACGTATAATATGCGGATGCTTATGGTCGTCGGTTGCTATCAAAGGCGACTGCTCGTTTATCCCCCTATAATACAAAAAAATGTTCACTACACCTTCACGCCGTATCTCCCCAATCAATCCAGTAGCGCCGGCATCAAACATGGACATGAATATTGTAATCCATATCTCATACATATTGATGGACCATAGCCGAGGCTCCACCGGAGATTGCATTTAGTATTCTAAAGCATTCGATACATCGTAATGTTTGTATTCTTAGAATACCCCGGGCTATTTAGTATGCTGAGATGTAGGATTGGGCGAAACGAGGAATTATATTATGCCTACAGAAGCTACAAGCCTGAACGGCTGCTAATAAATATAAACGGCTGTGGGCGTCGTCGGGCTAATGATAATGACGATGGTGATTTGTGAACTTAGGGGTAGTTGGGAACCTAGGCCTCCAATCAGTTGTGTGTGTCAGACATGTGTGTGTGTTTAAAAGCAGAGGGTAAAATAGGATAAGTCTCGCAGTTTAAGGACCCACATTCATACAGGTTTCTAAGTTGCAACTTGTAGTCTCGTTGCCGTAGGACAGAGACAAGGTTTTAATATTTATTGGTGAAGACGGAGTGGTGTACTAGTGTATACTTGTGGTGTACTGGTAGTGTACGACTTATCTCGGATGTATGTACTGGTAGTGTACCGGTACCTTACTGGTAGTACACTGGTAGTGCTCTGGTAGCGTACTGCTAATGTACTGATAGCGCACTGGTAGTGTATTGATAGCGTAATGGTAGCGTACCGATAGTGTACTGATAGCGTACTGGTAACGAACTGATAGCGTACTGGTAGCGTACCGGTAGTGTACTGGTAGTGTACTGGTAGTGTACTGGTAGTGTACTGGTAGTGTACTGGTAGAGTACTGGTAGTGTACTGGTAGTGTACTGGTAGTGTACTGGTAGTGTACTGGTAGTGTACTGGTAGTGTACAGGTAGCGTACTGGTAACGAACTGATAGCGTACTGGTAGTGTACTGGTAGAGTACTGGTAGTGTACAGGTAGCGTACTGGTAGCGTGCTGGTAGCGTACTGGTAACGAACTGATAGCGTACTGGTAGTGTACTGGTAGAGTACTGGTAGTGTACTGGTAGCGTACTGGTAGAGTACTGTTAGAGTACTGGTAGTGTACTGGTAGTGTACTGGTAGCGTGCTGGTAGCGTACTGGTAACGAACTGATAGCGTACTGGTAGTGTACTGGTAGAGTACTGGTAGTGTACTGGTAGTGTACCGGTAGTGTACTGGTAGTGTACTGATAGTGTACTGGTAGTGTACTGGTAGTTTACTGGTAGTGTACAGGTAGCGTACTGGTAGCGTGCTGGTAGCGTACCGGTAACGAACTGATAGCGTACTGGTAGTGTACTGGTAGTGTACTGGTAGCGTACTGGTAGTGTACTGGTAGTGTACTGGTAGTGTACTGGTAGTGTACTGGTAGTGTACTGGTAGTGTACTGGTAGTGTACTGGTAGAGTACTGGTAGTGTACTGGTAGTGTACCGGTAGTGTACTGGTAGTGTATTGATAGTGTACCGGTAGTGTACTGGTAGCGTGCTGGTAACGAACTGATAGCGTACTGGTAGTGTACTGGTAGAGTACTGGTAGTGTACTGGTAGTGTACCGGTAGTGTACTGGTAGTGTATTGATAGTGTACCGGTAGTGTACTGGTAGCGTGCTGGTAGCGTACTGGTAACGAACTGATAGCGTACTGGTAGTGTACCGGTAGTGTACTGGTAGTGTACTGGTAGTGTACAGGTAGCGTACAGGTAGCGTACTGGTAGCGTGCTGGTAGCGTACTGGTAGCGTGCTGGTAGCGTACTGGTAACGAACTGAGAGCGTACTGGTAGTGTACTGGTAGAGTACTGGTAGTGTACTGGTAGCGTACTGGTAGAGTACTGTTAGAGTACTGGTAGTGTACTGGTAGCGTGCTGGTAGCGTACTGGTAACGAACTGATAGCGTACTGGTAGTGTACTGGTAGAGTACTGGTACTGTACTGGTAGTGTTCCGGTAGTGTACTGGTAGTGTACTGATAGTGTACCGGTAGTGTACTGCTAGCGTACTGGTAACGAACTGATAGCGTACTGGTAGTGTACTGGTAGAGTACTGGTAGTATACCGGTAGTGTACCGGTAGTGTACTGGTAGTGTACTGGTAGTGTACTGGTAGTGTACTGGTAGTGTACTGGTAGTGTACTGGTAGTGTACTGGTAGTGTACTGCTAGTGTACAGGTAGCGTACTGGTAGCGTGCTGGTAGCGTACTGGTAGCGTGCTGGTAGAGTACTGGTAGTGTACTGGTATTGTGTGTACTTTCATCGCGTGAAACAAAAAACTTGTAATTAGTTACTGTTATAGGAATGAGAGAATCACAAGGGACGTTCCTTTTGCTCCTCTGGTGTTGGGTATAATCAAGCTGTGGGTTGTTCACTACACCCCTTTTATTTTCAAATTATAGGGGAACAAACGAACAGTCAGAGACTTTTGATAACTACCGATTCCTATGAATCTCAGGATAATAGTTACGCAAAAGCATTGTCCCTTGGTCCCCCCATGGGGCACCGGGTACTGAGTTTGCTTATATATCGGGTGCTTATGATTAGCTTTTCAATGTACTGTTTTAATTCATAGAAGTACCGTATTACATTTCCGGCGACCTAACGAGCTCTTTTTCCTTGTGGACGCGGAAAAAAGCATTTAGACACCTTCAGTACCCCTGGGTGGGTTCCAGTGGTGTGTAGCTCGCGGCACATTATAGTGCCGAATACCCACAATAACCAGTGCGAGTGCTATCAGTGCCGCCTTTGGTGAGGTACCCCGGAACAAGAAATCATTAGAGCAACTCAACGGCCAGTCGGCCCCCAAGGCCACCTCCACCGATGGTGTTGTCCCACACCACAGTACAAATCCACCAACTTTAGGACAGACAGGACAGTGCAAAAATACCACGATATTGGCGTAAAATATTCAACGCACATCGTCGGGTGCACTGCTTAGTGAAAAATCTCCAAACTTTCCCGAATTTTCCTCCAATGTGACACGGAGTGGAAGATTTTTTTACGCATGTTGCAAAAGTGTTTTTTGTAAAATGACTGAACGTTTTCTTTCAGGTATCGTTATATTAAAAGCTTTGATGGTTTTAGTTGATCAGCTTTTTAGCAGCGATCAATCGTCATACGGTTGGTATTTATGCAGGCGCGTTTCGCTTCCTCCGTGTCACTCAATGGGCCTCCGGAGAATCACATGCCGCAACCGTCTGTATGTGAGAGATTTTCACAAAATCTGCCACCACCACAGGATAGAGTGATTTTAGAAAGATTTTAGTGTATAATTTTTTGCTGTAGCATTCCTGCCCGTGTTTAGTCGATTCATGTCCGACATTATCATCTCCGCGGTACCCGAGAGGGTTTCGGTTTGTTAACGAAAATAAAATGAGGTGCTTGAATTCGAATACACCTTAAATAGTCCGGTTTTATATTCTTTCAATTTAATGTAAGGCGAGGTTGGTTTACCGTTCACCAGGTGGGAAGACAATCTCCGTACAGTAGCAGGTCCGGAATGGATGCCAGTACCAGGAGATCGGTCGTCTTGGCGTTCGAGAGAGGCCTGTGTCCAGCAGTGGACCGATAAGGGCTGATGATGATGATGCTGTTGATAACATTGCATACTTTGTAGTCCCAACCATTTCATATTGAGTTTGTGCTGTATACATTATTATTCAGATGAATTCGTATTCAAGGAGCGTAATAAGCCATTTTGCTCTGGCCAGACGTTTTAATGATCCCTAGAGGACCGTGAGTACACAGACTAATCGGAGGGGGAATGCGTCGGCCCAGACACTTCTCTATTACTTTAATGTGGACAAATATGTACTTAACATTGTCTTACACAGTAGTCATACATTTTAGACGTGGAAACAAGAAGGCAGGAGGAGGCAGTGCCATGCTGCTCGCTCACATAATACTGCCGTAAACTGACATCTTCGGTGTTGCGTTTCGTGCGGTTTGTGAGTAGCCGGTGGCCTATTGGGGGCAGGGGGGACGCAATATAGTAATTATATGGATGTTCATTGGCGTCGGTAGTCGTTACATGGCTACGATTGCTCGTTTGCCACCCTGTTCTATAAAAAAAAGATATAGTATGCCTTGTCTTTTCTGCTGCAGCGTTTTGTAAAAATATGAGTAACAACATACTTTTCACAAGAGCACACTATTCTGAAAATGTTTAAAAAGACAAAATTTCACATATATAAAACATTTCAACACGGACTTAAAATTATTTGTCAATTTTACTTTCAAAAATAGACTAATTAATACAATTAACAAGTAATACAATCATAAACTAAGTAATGAAAAGTATGAGGGCAACTGGAATTTCAAATTCTTAATTGGTGTACTTATAAATATTTATTGCACACAAGCTTTGCTAATTTGTTTCATGCTTATTTCGTGTTTTCGATATACTTTCAGGGGGAATGAGGGAAACACGTGTGCATAATGATTATGCAGATGTGCCTCATAAAGATTAGAAAACTGCGTTATTCGTAAGCGTGGACTTATACTAACCTTAATTTATATTGCACCATAATATTGGCGTAAGTTGTTCTAATATCCGTCCCGTTATGCAATCTTAGGCCCTCGGTGTGATGTCATTCTCACTCGCCACCGAATTGGTCCACCAAATGTCTGACACGGGTAAAGTTGTCCAACTTCTGCTGCACACTTGGTGAAATAGTTTCAACTGAATCCATAAGTTTGTGTGTAGCCGTGGAGATTTGAAGCAATACTTATCACCAAGCCACATCGATTAACTTGTAACTAAAATGTGTTTGCTTCGAAGTGTATTTTGAACATCAAGTTCAATTGACAACGTCGTAAATGGCAGCTATGCTGTCGGGTTTCATGTGGTTTGTAAGTAACCGCTTAAGCATTCAATAGGCGTCGATAGTCCTCTTGAGGCACAACTTGTGAGCTATGAAAAAAACACGGAATCAAATAAAACATGTTTCAAGGTAAACAGACTATAATGAGCTAAATAGCCTTTATGTTGCACATTAAATTGTTATATTGCACAATAAATACTTTCACAATATTTTCATCGATATTACCTCGCACAATAATACTAATGCAACACACTTCGGAATGGCGTCTGCTGCCTTGGGCATGGAATATATTCAACGAATGGCCTCGTACATCGGCCAGACAACGGATTGCCAATCGTTGCTGTGACCGGCTAATTTCCCTCAAGTAGATATAAATCCCGTTATATATTATTGTTCCGGTACATTCCAACTGGGTTTTATATTTTAAATTTCGTATTCGGAAATATATTTTATTTTAGAAAATGGCCGCGAGCATTCGAGGGCAAAAAATTAGACCACTTTTAGTAACAATTTTTACCTAGGATGTGTTTTTCCTGCCTCCGTGTGGTACCCCCGCTGGGTCTGTAAGTGCATGTCTGTATGGCAGAAGAGGAGGGCTGGAGGGGATCGGGAGAAGCAGGACAAACAACCTACATAACCTTAGTATGTACAGATATTTGTGGACCCACGGACTGCTGAGCATCACGTAAATCGCTAGCTCGTTGTTAAATTATGCATTACAAAACACCTGTCTTGAAGTGTACATGCGGCATGACAAATATTGTTGGAAACTGTAACACCGAAACTAACGCTTTACAGCACCTGCGCCCGATACTACTGCGCTTCAGAATTATGTTCGTTCTGAAGGAGTAAGTGGCAGGGTTGCCACGTGTCGAAGTTGGAACACATCTTTATATGGACTACAAGCCAAATAACCGAAGACGCAGTTGGCTACTTAAATATACATGGGAGATAAAACACGAAACAGTGATAAAAACTTAAAGAAAACTCGGCGGGCTGATGAATTTGCTCACAGATGGCCGGATTATTATTTATTTACCCAAACAATTTGCGACTTGACCAAACCGTTTAACGTGCAATGCTTTTATTTACCTTCAACACACACGATTTAGAAATTCTTTTGAACCCTACCAAAGTTATAGATGCGAAAGTATGTGAAAGTGTTATTCTAAAAGAATGTGGCAAAATTTGCTGAACGGATACTGACTGAAATTCAGCACATATATAGAATTAAATCTGTTATATACCAATAATATATAACTGAAGGAGTTTGTTGGTTTGTTTAAGCGCGATTATCTCAGGAACTACTGTCCCAAATTGAAAAAAATCTTTTTATGTTGAATAGTCAACTTATCTAGAAATATAGGCTATATTGGTATATAGCAACGATATGACACATTATTACAAGTTACGAGTGAAACCATGGAGCGCTGCTAGTACTACAGATGCGAAACTTTGCGTGTATTTTTATCTCTCGCACAAAATCTACTGAATGCATGCTGACTGTAAATTGCCGCAGATATCTTTGAGTAGTAACAGTTCATTGACACACATAGATTTTTTTTTATAGCATAATGGGGCAAACGAGAAATCGGGGCCTTTTGATGACTACCGACGCCCAAGGACATTTGCATGATTGTTACGCAGATGCGTTGCCCTTCTATCACCCCCCCCCCCATGGACCATCGGCTACTCGCAGACCGCTCGAAACGCGACAGTGACGCTGTCACTTTACGGCGGTATCAAGTGAGCGAGAGGTACTTCCCCTGTCGTTTCGGTCCAATTCCGCTGTATATATGGATGTCGTGCCATACATGGTGCATGACATCACCTCCAGTAGCCAGTAGTCCATTAGAGGGGAGGATGAAAAGATGACAACGTATTAGCATTATATGCGGATGCTTAGGGGCGTCGGTTGCTATCAAAGGCGACTGCTCGTTTATCCCTCTATAATACAAAAATCTTCACTACACCTTCACGCCGTATCTCCCCAATCAATCCAGTAGCGCCGGCATCAAACATGGACATGAATATTGTAATCCATATCTCATACATATTGATGGACCATAACCGAGCCTCTACCGGAGATTGCATTTAGTATTCTAAAGCATTCGATACATCGTAATGTTTGTATTCTTAGAACACCCCGGGCTATTTAGTATGCTGAGATGTCGGATTTGGCGAAACGAGGAATTATATTATACCTACAGAAGATGGATGAAGGTCGAGCAGTGGTCTTTTCTTCTATTTCGAAATGAGATACTTTTTTTTAAATCTGAATGGCTACAAATCAATAGAAACCGCAGTGGACGTCGTCCGGATGATGATGATGATGATGATAATGATGGACGAACTTAGTAGGGAACCCTCAGATCGGTTTTGTGTGTCAGACGTGTATGTGTCTAAAAATCGGGGGGTAAAAGAACTTTGCAGTTTAGAAGCCCATATTTATCTGTATGATCTTTGTTGCAACTTAGAAGACTATGCTTCTAAGTTGCCACTTCAAGTGGAGACAAGCTCTCAACCCTTATCGGTGAAGACGGAGCGGTGTACTGGTAGTGTAGTGTAGTGGTAGTGTAGCGGTAGTGTAGCGGTAGTCTAGCGGTAGTGTAGCGCTAGTGTAGTGGTAGTGTGGCGGTAGTGTAGCGAAGTGTAGCGGTGGTGTAGCGGTTGTGTAGCGGTGGTGTAGCGGTGGTGTAGCGGTGGTGTAGCGGTGGTGTAGCGGTGGTGTAGCGGTGGTGTAGCGGTGGTGTAACGGTGGTGTAGCGGTGGTGTAATGGTGGTGTAGCGGTGGTGTAGGGATCGTGTAGCGGTGGTGTAGCGGTGGTGTAGCGGTGGTGTAGCGGTGGTTTTGCAGTGGTAGTGCAGTGGTAGTGCAGTGGTAGTGCAGTGGTAGTGTAGTGGTAGTATACCGGTAGTATATTGGTAGCGTTCTGGTAGCGTACTGGAAACGCACTGGTTGTGCACTGGGGGCGTCCTGGCGGCGTACTGGCGGCTTACTGGAGGCGTACTGGCGGCGTATTGGCGGCATACTGGCGGCGTACTGGCGGCGTATTAGCGGCGTACTGGCGGCGTACTGGCGGCGTACTGGTAATGTCCTGGTAGTGTACTGGTAATGTACTGGTAATGTCCTGGTTGTGTACTGGTAATGTACTGGTAGTGTTTGTACTTTTATCGCTTGAAAGGAGAAGCTTTTAATTATTTACTGTTATAGGAATGAGAGAACCGCAAAGGATATTTTTGGGCTTCTCTGGTGTTGGGTGTGATCAAACACAGGGTGGTTCATTGCACCCATTTTATTTTTATATTAAAGGGGAACAAACGAGAAGTAAGAGCCTCTTGATAAGTACCGAGACCCATAAACCTCCGGATAATAGTTACGCAATCGCGTCGTCCTACCTACCTCCCCTTACTCCACATGACATCATCATAAAGTGACAGATAATTTGTCGCGTTTCGAGCGGTTTATGAGTAGACAGTGGCCTATTGGAGCGGATGTATGAAGGAGGCCAACACATCTGCATGACAACAACATGGGCTTCACTATTGTTTACAATACTCAGACACTTCATTTGCCCCTTATAATATATATAAAAGTGGTCAATGGCAGCGCATGCTATCTTCGTAAGTCATAACGTAGGTCTCGTTAGAGACTCTTTTCCTCTTCCCCGCCAATAGGCCACTGGCTAACCATAAACCGTAACAAACGCGACAGCACATCTTTCACTTTACGGGGGTGTCATGTGTAGAGATATCTCCACGGTCGTTCTGGCCCAATTTCGTTGCAATGCAGGCAGTATGGAACTCCTGTCACTAAATTACATTTACATAAATATGTTTGGTATAATCTAGAATCATTTCATATGCATCTTTACGAACTCGTTACCACATAAATCCAGCAATCGAAAGGAAAAATGTTGACATAAAAAATACCACGATATTGTCGTAAAGTAAATTTTCCTCCAATGTGACACGGAGTGACAGAGTTGTAAGATGACGGATCATTCCGTCTCGTTAACTCAAGTTATCCACTAAGTACATTCTAATGTGTCACTAAGTTGCTTTGAAAGATTTTTTACGTGTATTGCAAAAGTGTTTTTTTTGTAAAATGAGTGAACGTTTTCCTTTAGATATCCTTATATTAAAAGCTTTTATATTTTGGACGGTTGGTGTTTCTGCAGAAGTGGTGCATTTCTCCCGTGCCACTTAATGAGCCTCCGGAAACTCATATGCCGCAACCGTCTGTATGTGATAGATTTTCACAAAATCTGCCACCACCACTGGATAGAGTGATTTCATAGAAAGGTTTTAGTGTTTAATTTGTTACTGTAGCGTTCCTGCCCCTATTTTATAGCGCACAAGTGTGCGTGCAGAGACGAGCGCACCTACTCTGTCGCTCTCTTGGTCCGATGCGACGGCAATCCGACACGACCGGAGAGAAATCAGCCGCAGGACCGACAGCTTAATGTGCTCTCCGTACATTAAGCCGCCAATATCCCGACTTCTGGTATTTATAATTGATCATGCTAACCTCTAGACTACGAGGCAGGCCAAACATAAAAGCAACGTCAACAAAGATAAACCTTTTAGTACACAAAATCGATAAGTAACGAAGCTGACTTTAGATGTAAATGGATGTACATTGCACCCTCCCTTTGATCCCCAGTCACGGAAGGATGCGCAGCGCGGCGTCACCCTAATGACGTCACATCCTTACCTTTAGTATGATATCTGCGATCACATCATTTAGAAACTATTGCATTTCAAACTGGAACCTTACTTTTTTATTCAGAATATTTTAAATAGACCAGGGGAAAATAGAGTATTCAATCGTAGAAGTTTTAGCTCCTAATGTTCGTCAACACTCTAAACGGCATAAGGATATTCCTTATCCCGTTTGCGCCGTCATTATGTACGGAATCCTAAAAATCCACAGACTTATGCAGAACGTATATGACGTATTTTACTCAATCCCCCTAATGGGCCATCCCCTCTCAACGAACGCACGTAACGCGACACAACATAACAATATGTGAGTTGGCGCAATCAATTCACGCTATGCCATTTTTTATAATATATGGGGACAACGAGAAATAGGATCTTCTTTATAGTGACGTACATGTATGTACGTATAGCTATTATGCGGACGTTAGGAATACGTCTGTGTGACAAATATACCATACTTCCTTCCTCCCTCTACTGAGCCACCGGAAACTCACTAACGGCATGAAACGCGACGGAATAACTGTCACTTTTCACTTTACGGTGATATAATTATAGCGACAAGTATGAGGCATCCTGGTCTGATTCGACAATAGCAAAATTGGAAATTACGTTTTGTGGTATTGATGACGACGGCGTATCTATGGCCCAGTGGTGGAGAGGAGGAACTGAGGGCAACGTATCAGTATGAATGTATGGCTAAATTCTAATTTAAAATTACAAATACCAATATAATGTATAAAGAAAAAAAGTTCACCTTTATTAAATTTTGTGTCCACCATAAATTCTTGTCGGAGAAATTCGTTTCTACCACATTCTGCAAGATGATGATGAAGACCTGTCTTCATGTCGGTTACATGTTGATCGTTTGACCCTTTACATTATAAAACGTGTATTCTAATATAATAAATACTTTTACCCGACTGTAAAGGAGATGTTAATTTTTTGCGTGTATCCTTTATGAAATATAATTTAAATTAAAATCGATTCTTAGAGAAGTAAACTTTATTTCTAATCAATAATCATGTACTCCACACGCCGTCTTGTCGTTAATTAAAAAAGGCTATCTAACAGGGGCTAACGACACAAATAAGAAGGTAGTGGAACAATAAATGGCTCTCATTACCCGGCACGTAAGCTATCCATATAAATTGGAATGCCGAAGCCGACTGGCCGCGTAAGCCGCCAGCTTTCATTTCTAGCGTGTACCCGGCAAACAGTATACAGTTCGAGCGACATGACACTTGCAGCGTTACCCCTACCACAGGATTTATATTACGAATATTTTTAATGAGCATTACCGGCCCATTGAGGGCGGGAAGGAAGGCACAGTAAGTATGTAGATGTTCATGGGTGCCGATAGTCGTAAAAAGGTTCCGATTGTTCGTTTTCCCCCTAATAAAGGTAAAGAAAGGAGTAAAAATTACTCGTCAGCCGTTTGGCCATGACTCGTATCGTGGAGAATCGTCTAGTTGCTGAATGAAAAAGGTATTTTTTCAGTAGTTGGCAGGAGCTGACAGATAAAAGATGACAATCATAAAATGAATTTAGAGTATATGCGTCTCTATGCACACCTCTCGATATACTGCAGAGCTGATGGGAATTTGGGGGATGTGCTAAAATGTGGAGCGGGTTATGATAGAAAGCTCAGGACATTATGCTCGCTGGCCGCGCTGAAAGACTGAGTCAGGAGAAGGCTTTCTATGGAAGGCACCGCTCAGAACACTCCTAATGAACATGTTGCTTCTGGGTAGGGGGTATATGTCGTATGTGCCGAAGTGCGCCGGCGGTCTTAAATATATGTTATTGTTATGGGGCGGGAATTTTGGAAATTCTTCACTGCCAATCGTATGGATTGTTTTAGGGACTCCAAATTGTCATGGCGCTTGGAGCAGGCTCTACTTCTGAAACTGACCATAGTCCAGGGGATTGAGGTCAGGACTAGAAGAAGGGTAGTCGTCAGCGATAATGAAGTTAGGAACGTTCGTTTCAACCAAGATTTAGTGGATCGAGCTTTATGATTTGGTCCCGAGTCTTACTGGCAGGACCATATTGTTACTGGACATGGTGTTATAAAAAGGTTTAACTACCTTCTCAAGAATGGTATCCTGATACACTTGTGCCGATGTTTTGATATCCTTTTCACAAAAATATCCCTCCAAGCACTATAGTACCCCGCCATACCATCACTGAAGCCGGGTAATGCCCACGTTGCTCCCGGCGACTAGCTGGGAAACTTCCTTAGAGCTATGAGCATAAAAACATCCATTTTGTTTGTTAAAATGGAGCAACATCTTATTTGTACAATAGTAAAAACTTTGTCATTCGTACATAAAACCTTTCTGTGACCCCTTGGTACTGCTTCAGTAGTTGTTTTGTATTTACTACCCTATTCATCTTTAATTTTAATAAATTAATAATTTAACTAATGTTAAGGAATGACCAGTGCGTCTCTTATATGCGCTCCTTATATTGCAAATCCTAAGTCATCTTTTAAAGTACGCGACATGATGCTAGGTGCTATCTTCATTTCCAGAGATAAAATCTTTTGATTTCGGACTTGATTTCTTCGCTTTCTGCCCCTTACAGCTTAGACCAACTTTTTCGTATGAATACTACGTGGACGGCCAGATCTTTCTCTGTCACAAAGAGAGGAAGTCTCGTTGTAACTTTCAATAGTCCGGTACACAAACATTTGGATGATAACAAGTGTATGGAGAGTTTTAAAATTGCATTTGGCTTTATGCCTATTTTGTGTAATGAAATCACAGCGATTCTGTTGTCTTTATTACGCAAATTCATTTTAATATCGCAAAATATTGTACTGTGTTATTAGCGCCAAAATTACAAAACACAATGAACAATCGTATAAAAATGACAGATTACAAGTTCAAATGTAATATTTTTAATTGTAACATTATTTGTGGCCAGACTATGTAAACACGTTGCCCTGCCACCTCCCACCGGCCCTTTGGACTTCTGAAAATCTCAAACGCACAAAGGGTCAATCCATAGTGGCGCAGAGTCGAAGCGCATCAAAGCGTCAAATTCCTCACAATCAAAGAGAAGTCGCACGAATGCGCGCGTATTCGCGTGAATTAGCGCGAGAATGCGCTCTTTTTCGTGGCATTAGTGATGGACACCAGTTGCCAGTTGAATTTGTGGACCAATTAAATTAATTTCTCGTCGTTTTCCATTGTGATTCACTTCGACACAAGACAGTTTCCGTCCAATTCCGATTGCCGACTGACCAGACGGCGCGTAGTTGGCCTAATAGCCGCTTGGCTTCGCGCGAATGCGCGCGCACCAATCAGAGTTGCTGGCGCGCAGGCGCGCGAATTCCCTCGAATGCGCGTGAATTCGCGCGTCTTTTTTTTTCCTTGGAAGAAACATGTGCATTACATTGTGGAAATAAGGGTGAATTTGCTATATTAAGTTTCGGATTGACGTTTCGATGCGCTTCGACTCTGCGCTAGTATGAATTGACCCTAAATGTGCTGGATTACTGGAGAAAAATATTTAGTAACTTTACGCCAGTGTATTCATAGTAGAGTCAGAGGTACCACGGGCGTGCCTTTTGCATTCCACTATTCTTACGAAGTCAAAAGTACTATTATATATAATATAGGTAGTCAAAAGTACTATTCAGGCAACGTAATTTTCACTAAATGTTACAATACTCAAATTATTCCCGAAAGTGCATTCATGGTAGGGGTAACCGACACGTCATCAACAATGAGAAGGGTAGCTAGACATACGTCTACCCCACGTATGATGTATATAGGGCCTTAATTAAAGGTCTTTTCATTTCGTCTGAGGTCGCTGAAAGCCGAACCCTCGGCTTCCACCTACAACGACACAGAAGTGTGTGTATAAATATATAAAAGTGATAAATAGAGCTGAATACATTAGAATGTAGTGCCATGCAGCGGAATTAGGCCGGCAAGACCGGGATCGTCTCGCTCACATGATAGGAGCCGGTGGCCTATTGTAGGGGATGAAGAAAGGAGAGCAACGCATCGAAATAATAATTATGCGTATGTTTGTTGGCATCAAAAGTCTCCGGCTGCATTGTCGCCCTATAACTTATTATAAATAATCTACTGCCTCCTCGTGTAGGTACATACCATTGCACCCCGTATCGGATCGGAACAATAGGGATGTGCCTCCTGCTTACACAATGCAAGTTCCTTGCGGTGTGTGAGGGTCCGGTGCTCCTCTGGTCGTGCGGTGCTTCGTGAGCAATGGCAGTCGCCAAGTCCCCTTAAACAAAAAAGAAAGTTCACGTTAATTCTATATGTTGATGATATAGATAGTACCATACTGCATCACAGTGGCATTGGTCCCGCATGACCGGGGAGGTACCTCCCGCCGACATGATACCGCCGTAAAGGTCTTCGGTGATTATAATTTATATTTTATAATACAAAGAGGCAAACACGCAGCCGATATCTTTTGGCGCGGTAGTCGCCATAGATTATTCCTAAATATATGTTGTCCTCCTTCCATCTTACTTACTTCCGGGGAGGTACCTCTCGCTTACACTATACCGGCGTAAATTGTCATCATTGGTCTCACGTTTCGAGAGGCTTTGTGAGTAGCCGGTGGCTCATTGCGGGGAGGACCAAATGAGTTTAACGCATCAAAATAGTTATTATGCGGATGTTCATGGGCGCCGGTAGTTGTATAAAGTCTTCAACTGCTCGTGTATCCCACAAATTATAAAATAAAAAATGTAAGCCTTATTGTGTACACAACTGAAAATTTACGTTAAGGTGAATTTGATCTTAAGTATTTTGTAGCGTCATCATCATTATCGGCCCCTGTCAGTCCACTGCTAGACATAAGTTACTTACAATGAACATCAAGAGGACCGATCTCCTGGTACTCGCATCCATCCGGGGCCGGCTACTGCACGGAGATCAACTACCCACCTGGTGAACGGTCGACCAACACTTCGTTTTCCTAAACGCGACTTCCACTCCAGAACCCTACTTGCCCTTCTGCCATCTGTTCTTCTGGGTGTGTGACCAGCCCGTGCCAATTCAGCGAGCGCTGCAGCATAACACTTAATAATAATAGTAAATTCATTTCAACCCTCTGTCAATAATGAATCAATACATGGGTTAGTCACATTAAGAATAAATTATGGAATAGTGTTAGTAGGAATATCAATTAATGCAATTATTATTATCAGTAGAATGTTTAACATATTCAGTTTTAAGTTCCATGAAATTACTGTGGGACAGGGAGATGCCGATCCACTTTATTACATGTAATTGTGTCCAGTGAACCAGCGTCCCCGAGTCCGATCCGTCCTCTAACGCACGAAGGATGGTGTTAGGGCTGTTGCTCGTTGAAGCAAGAAAGCGTGACGCTGGCACCTCATCATCATCACCGCCATCAGCATCAGACGTTCACTGATGAATATACGCCTCCGTCATAGAGCGATCACGGTCAGGAGCCAATTGCACCCAGTGGCATCTTAACCAGATCCAACACTCCGTCTTACGGTGCAGAGTGATGGCATCAAATCAGTCAGTATGAGCGTTCGTAAACATGCCAGAGGCACTGCATCCAAACGGATATCGGGGTCGTTTAGTCACTTAAACTTCTTACTTTCTCTCGAATTGTTCTGTTATTTTCTTACGGTCATTGGCCACTAGTGGCATAAGCATTATTTTGATGCGAGATAGTGTCACTGGAGAGGTACCTCTCGCTCACATGACACCGACGTAAAGTGACATCTTCCGTGTCACATTCCGTGAGTTTTGTTAGTAACCGGTGGCCCATTGGAAGGAGGAGGGGGTGTAGTAGTTATGTTGATATCTATGAACGTCAGTGCTTGTACAAAGGCTCCGATTACTGGTTTGGCCATTTATTCTATAAAAAAATAGTCCTCCATAACATTAAATGTACTAAAACAGTGATGTATTGCAGTCAGAGGCTCTTGGTCCATACCATTACATAACTAGGGAAATAACAGTACACAATATGTTTTATCATTTTTCACGGCTTTTGCGGATTCGTTTGAATCGGGACTCCTCAGAAGTTCGCGAAATTTATTCCACTAGACGTCTGCGAGACATTTTCATTTGTGGAATATGTCTGAGCGCGTTGCAACGTGTTCGTTACTTCACTCGCCTGTTTATCTTTTGCGACTAAATATGATTTGATAAAGCATTTCAGAATTTTATACGGAATTTTATTTTATGTATGGCGCTTTTAAATTCCTGGAATTTGTATATTCTTGTCGGTTATTTTCTCTATGATTTAGCTTCGATTTTCTATCAGCAATAATTTTATGCTTATAGATAGAGATTTTAACTGTCTACGAGGGGTGATTGATAAGTATCTGAAACGACAAATAAGAACTTTAATAATCCATTTAAAACAATTTTATCTTTCAACGTACTTTCATTCTACCTCGTTGCATTTTATACAGCGCTTCTCCAATGCCGTTACAACAATTTGATAAAATATTTGACAATAACTTCATCATTTGATGAAAACCTTCGGCCGCCTAACCGTTTCTTGAGATTCGGGAATAAGTGGAAGTCACACGGGGCCAGAACTGGGGAATAGCGGGGATGTGGTAACAGTTCGAACCACAGTTCATGGAGTTTGGCAACTGTAACCCTTGACGAGTCCACATGTGAGTTATCGTGGTGGAAAAAGACCTACTTTTTGGTTAAATGAGGCCGTTTCTTTCGGATTTCTTCACTAAGTTTTTGCAGCAAGTTAGCATAATGCTCTCCATTTATTGTTTTCCTCTTTGCAAATAATCCACTAAAACAATCCCTCGAGCATCCCAAAGAACAGTCGCTATTACTTTGCCGGCCGACAAAACCGTTTTTGCTTTCTTCGTCGCAGGTTTTCCACTCTCAGTCCGCTGCTTAGATTCTTTTGTTTCAGGAGTATAATAATGTATCCATGTTTCATCTGCTGTCACACAACGCCGCAGAAACTCAGTTGTATCTTGCTTAAACAGTGCCAAACACTCCGTCAAGTCGTCCACACGACGTTGCTTGTGGCTAACAGTGAGCAAACGCGACACCCATTGCATTTTTTTTCGACATTTCATTCGCAAATGTTGGCGTAAAATGTTAAAAACGCGTTCAGAGGAAATGCTTACCATCTCTGCTACCTGCCGCAACATTAAGCGCCGAACAATCAAAACATTTTTTAAATCATTTTGATCATGTCCGGATTCGTGACTTCTCTAAGACGGCCAGGTCAGTTGGCGTCTTCACAGCTCTGTCTCCCACGTTTGAAAAAAAACCCACGTGTGAATTGTACTCAATGCAGAAGCAGTATTACATAAAACTCTGTCCAGCTTGACTTTAATCTAGGTTGCTGTTTTCACTTTTAAAACGTAATATATCATCACCGCACGAATTTTGTTTCTTTCCGTGGCACGAGAAAATTTATAGCAGAGCAAGTTCTAGGTCCCCTCACATAAATTCAAATTTGGCGTTCTATTTTCGAAAAGATGATAGAAAATAATGTAATAAATTGTGTGTTGAGATTTTTTTTTAAGTCCGCCGTATCGGCCAGTTATCAATAAGCCTGGTACTTAGTCCGGCCAAAAATATTAAAATACAACTGCTCTATTCATTTGTATATTCAGTAAACCAGTGAAACTGTAGTAGAGATATTCGACCAGATTATCTCAACAATCTAGTTAAATACGTTCCCCTTGCAGTATATAGAGCAGGCTGGATGTAAATATATCATCATGTCTTGGGTTTTATTTCATGAGATCTTTCACCCCGGGTTCCGTATATCCAGGACTCTCCAATTATAGCAGCTGAGAGCACATGGGCTTATCAGATAACGCACCCCTGATTGCCGAGTCAGACATACAATCTAGAGGCCACCAGAGCCCCTAGATACCACCCGTAACCATGGTTCCAGCCTTATCGTGGCGTTGGGGCTAGGGAGCCAAAGGTCAACTCGGTCACCATGGGTAAAGGCAATTGAACTATTTTGGCAGCTCTTTATATTTATAAAAAAGGCTGAAGCAAAAAAGAGGGGGCTCACACTTAGGTTAAGGTTTTCATTGTCATGCAATGAAGGTCTCATTGGCGTAGATGGGAACCTCCTGAAGTAGGTAGAGTTGTACAGTGGCGCGGGACACATGGAAATAGTGGTCTATTGGGGACTGATGCGTCGTTGAGGTATTCTGATGTTTACGACTCCGGAAACCTCAGAAGGTGGGGCTGATGGCACGCGCGGGGTTCCTTTGCTACCAGACTCATGTAGGGTCAGTGACAGCGAAATTCCTTCCAAAATGCATTTATAATAAAAAAAAAGGTCTAATACCTAACATCAACAAGGACTGGGCCGGTAAAAGTTGACGAAATTGATGATGATGATTATGGATGTTTCACCATGTCAATTCTGGCATTTATAACATTAATCAACTTTAAAGGGTCATATTTTTAATCCTTTTTTATTATTTTGATTGAATCGCGGTAGCCATTTTGTTTCACATTTTTCCAGGATGCCAAGAAATTTTATAAATCCCTTTGTTTATTATTAAAACAACAAGGAGGTTATCCTTTTGGAACACATAAAATATGTAAACTTGAAAGAGTATTTTTAAAACAAAAGGAAGCTAATACAAGTTGGGAGTAGCGGGAAATTTAATTTGGTACAGTTAACGGGAAAAGTTCCTGCCGACTACAAGTCAAACATTTTTAGCTTTCCGCTCATGACGTAATTTAGTTTTAATGTTATTAAAGAACTTTAGACGTATGTATTAGATATAATGCAATTGCTAGTTCGTGATACGCTTTGCTATATATGGGTGGGCCCATTTATGTGTTAGAACAAATGAGCAGCTAGAACATCTCATTTGGTTACCACCGCATGAATTAAAAAAAAAAAATTGAGATCATCATCACATGTTGTATTATAATATAAGTAATTCTATCCGAATTTTAGTTTTAATTAATTTCGGCTACAGCAGGTAGCCCTACTGTGAAGAACCACCTGCGCAGGACATATTATAGTGCACAAGTATTTGCGCAGGCATAAGGCTCCATGGGCCACCTGAAACTTTCTCACCGTACGAAAGCGACAGCATAGCTGCCACTTTAAGACATTATCGTGCGATGATTTTTTATAGTGTAGACAACGAGTCCCCGACAATCGAGTGATCGGAGCCCCTCTACAACTACCGACGCCCATGAACATCAGCATAATATAATATAATACATAATAATAATAATATAATATAATAAAAAATAAATAAATAAATACCACTGGCTACTCACGAACCGAATTGATGATTGAAGAACTCCTGAAATAAGACTCAAGATGTGTTGAACAACCATTATCTCGGCAACTCCGGCTATGTCCGTGTTTATTCTTACAAAGCAGCACTAGTCAGGCCTTGGGAATTTTGGACTCTTTGATATGATACAGGCTCACCCGAGAATAAATGGGGCTAAATTGTACACTAAAACTTTCCTCAGGAATGACTCTATCATTCCGTGAAAATTGCATGAATTCCGTTCAGTAGATTTTGAGAAAATTTATCGTATACAGGTAGACAAGTTTTAGCGACTTTGTTTTAGTAGTGACAGACAGCGCACATCTGAAGCTGAAAATTAACATATATTTATATTGCCAAGCATTACAAAAAAGATTTTTGAAAATTGTATCCCTAGGTGGGTGAAGTAGCGGTTGAAAGATTGTATGAAAGAACTGAAGTGGGTGATGAGAGAGGGAGATTTCCTGTCACACGGACCACATCGGGCTGCTGCAGTACCTACTGTCAACTATCATAGCATACCCATATTACATGTTGGCATGTCCCTAATTGTTGCGAAAAGACTAATGGACAATTTTATTTATAGGACTGTACATTTTATTATGAATTAAGGCTAAGGCTGGGTAGATGCTAGCATGTAAACCGCGCGTATTTTTTTGGCATTCCTTGACATAATATAAGGAGCTGTAAAGGAAGTAAATAATAGAATGTATTATTCGCGAAAACATAATATTAGAATCGGAGAACATAACATTAACATTTTCACAGCTTTAATTCTGTTAAAACTGCTCGGTGACTGAAATACAACATCGCAATAGCGTGCTTTGATATATCGTAGTGCGACGTGGCCCTATAATTGCATTTGTACAGAAGGAAACCCCTAAATTCATCTAACTCGGGCCATTTGCGAAAAATTAAATTAATCGGACCACAACTTTTTGTAATTGGACCCAAGTTAGTTGTTGTTTTATTTTATTTTGGTTCTCTTTTGGGGTAACAATGGGGTATTCGATCGACTTGGATTTTACTTGCAATATGTATGGAGCCTTATGGCGCATTGACCAAGTGGTTAGCTTCTATTCCTTCAATATCAGATTTCTAATTATATTTCTTTAGCTATTTAACAGATGTTCCTTACCTATTCCAAGTTGTACCTATACCAAACTCTTTTTTCATTAATACGTCGAAGCTAGCATTAGCTACCGCACGTGATTCCCTTCCGTTAGAGTGAGAGAGAGGGGAAAAATGTCCCGGTCTACTAAGCAAATATAATACTAGTTTAATACAGTTATTCTTATACTAACATCGGATTTTGACATTTTTGTAAGTGAACTCATTCGATAAAAGGCGTTTCATTTTGTTATTGTAGTCTGTCGTATCCATTATTATGGTGATTGTTCGAAAGGAAAATTCAATTTTGGCACGGAGCTTCGTCTTAAAACTGACGATGTATCCTTCCTTATGGCCTCCGAATCTTCCTACTTCATATTATTTTTATACAGGCGATGATGCAGAGGGCATTGCAAATATTTGCTTCAATTTTGATCCCAACAACCCATTCAGTCATACACACTGTATATTTACACTGTATATTTCTATACACTTATAGAAAACATACCTATACTGATCGGTATCTAAACGGCAAGTCAACACTATTCTTGTTTCAGAGAGCACGAGGCATCTGTGACAAGTAACACCTGGATACCGAACTTCAACATGTCAAGCAAGTTCTACGAGACAACAAGCTTCGGGTTCCCCGTCTGCTCCACAGAACCCGAGACAAACCAGCCACTGTCGAGCGCTTACCTGCAATACTACCATACTTAAAAGGAATGACTGATAAAATATATTCTCAAGCGGGCTTCAAGAAAAACTTATTTTAAGCCGCCAAAGAAGATTAGTCAGTTATTACCATCAGTGAAGTGCCATATCCTTCTGCAAGATGCAGGAGTGTACAAGCTTGATTGTGACTGTGGACTTTCCTATGTAGGGCAAACTAAAAGATCTTTGAAAAGTCGCGCTAAAGAACATATAGCCGATATGAAACACCGACGTGTTATAAAATCTGCGGTCTGTGAGCATGCTGTAGTTGGCCCCTTATATTAGATTTTATAAAGCGCAAATTCTCACTAGGGAACACCGTTTCCTTCCAACGATGATCCGTGAGGCTATTGAAACTAAAAAAACAGCCAAATTTCAATAGAAAAGATGGCTGGGTTCCACCCTCTACATGGGACCCAGTGGTGAACATAATCAAATCAAAAAGTAAATATAACAGGTGTTAGACAAGACAGCAAGATATAATAAGTACTGTTTGCGTTAATCAGAACAGGTAAAAATATAACCGATAAAAGTAACCGATGACTTTTAAAAACTTGTACATCAGGACATTTGTCATCTTAGTCCACCCGTGACCGTGGTTTCTGTAAAACTTCTGAAACGACGGGCTAGATAAACAATTAAATAAACCGAGATAAAATCCGTAAAAGTAGTTTTATTGTAATATCCCTTCTTTATTCGACAAGCGGCATAAGTGCTATATCATATCATCTATTGATGACCAAACCTAAGATATATATGCTTCCTTTTTATAGTATAGGAGGATCGACCAGCAGTTCAGAGCCATACGGTGTTTAGTGACTTTAAAGGTAAATTATTGCCACTGCTGTATTTCGGAAGATTTGGGTAAGCACTGGTGTGTGGTCTTACATATATCTTAGGTTTGGATGATATGATGTCACATTCATGCCGCTTGCCGAATAAAGTTGGGATAACTCGTTAGGGGAGTCCACTAGAGATACCTCCAAGATTGTGGCTAAAATAAATCTCGACAAATAAAACCCAGCGAAACATAAACTTCATAATAAATTCTCAAAGGATTTTCTAAGTAGTAATCTAATACCAAACAATATGTGAATATACAGCTTCAGCCCGACAATGTCTAGAATACTAAGTACAATGTTATTTACGTCTACGACTCAACAGCTGACGGTAATGCGGCTTAGTATTCAAATGAGACAGGAAATTGACGTGTACGGGAAGATATTATTTCAAAGCCACGTAAGGAGCCAGTGGTGTTTGAAACAATGCGAAAATATGCGTCAATTACAGGGGGTATTGAGAGAATTACTCAAGAGCATTTTGTGACGCAGGATCCTATTTCTGAGCCGAATTTGTAGTGATACGTTTAAGTATGGCATATAGACGTGTGTAATATTTGTCATCAATTGAAGTCTTAAGTATACGCGAATGTTTGTATGTCATTAAATTAAAATTACTTTTACGTATTTTATCGCGTTTTATTGAATTATTTAACTAGCCCGACGTGTCAGAACGTTTACAGCAACCATGGCCATGTCCGCCCGTGACCATGGTTGCTGTAAAGCTTCGGAAACGTTGGGCTAAACCGCCATAAAATAGGTAAAAATAATTTTATTGTAATCATTAATTGAAGTCAAAATAGCTCTGAAATGATCACCGGTTACTCACAAACTGCACGAAACGCGACACTGATGACGTCACTTTACGGCGGTATTATGTAAGCTAGAGGTACCTTCCGGCCATGCCGGCCCTATTTCGTCGCATATGAGGATGTCGTTTCATGGCACTACCTCTTCCTAAAAATTTTTCAATTAGTAAAGGCCATTCGTAAAAATCGTTATAACAGACCACAATGTAAAATATACTTATCAAGTGATTAATGGCCTATAATGACACCGGTGGACGTCCAAAATTAAAACTGTGCTCTACATACAATCTCTTTAAGAGCCAATGAAGCATTCTTTGATTTCCTTCGAGAGAAGTATGCCGGCCTGTCGTTACTAAGGAATTAATTAAGTAGAAATGTTGTAGCGATAAGCAATGAGGTGTGAAAACGATCCGCGGGGGTATTGCGCGCTCGGCGGTCCAAAACTAATGCGTTTCAGTCGAATTATAAAAGAGAGAGCTCTTTAAATTACAAATTTAAGGTAAATTGTCTATAGGTTTTTTAGAAATTTCTTTATAATCGTGAAGTGAAAGGGGATGAAACAGATATGTATCATGGAAAAAGATAATCATTGAACTTTCAAATTATAGGCTTACGTGTTTGAAGGTCCGTCCAACGAAAAACTTCAATACAAAGATTCATGTATATACATGAAATACATATTTATAGTATGATTTCTAGAAAATAGAGCCGATTGGCTTACACCTTTATCTTAATGAATATCATATTATTTAAAGAAAGGCTTTTTTTTGTAACAACTTACCTAATGGTTTATGAATGTCAGAATCTGCTCAATTCATGACATGGTGACGTACCGAAATTGCTTCTCGGGTTGTTGCATTGTATTAGCCATGCTACGATAATTGTGAAACTATAGAAAATTTCATTTTATGCATTTTTTATATTTCAATTTGTTAGGTGGATTCGCTGTAAAACAACCACGCCCACTTCAGTAAGAACGCTTTCTATACTATAAAACATACAAGGCATTTCGAAATTCATGATAGACCATTCCAGGGAAGTCACAATTGTTACATCAATTGCAAACTTTATCTCGCCGTAGTTATGAACGAGTAATATCAGCGAACGTCGATGGAAGTGAAAAACGTCTGCACCTATTGTCCGCCGAACAAAGAACATCTACTAGACACCCATCGAGATCTCAACGAGCGTGCAAAAATCTTAGCTTCAAATATCCTTCGTAGGCTGAGAGACCGCGACAGGTAATAATCATTTTACAATGGCTGAGTTTTAGCTACGGCCACCTCGTACGAAGGAAGCGTTTAGGAACATAATTTTATTTTAATATTTAATTTCATTCAATGGAAATTAACTCTTTAGTCAAAAATAGAACCTGGCTGATATTTGTAAAATAACAGATTGATTTTCGCTAACCCTTTTAATACTGTCAAATTAAAATCCTTTTAAATTTGTTAAACAAATTTGTAACTTTTTAAAATTCAGTCAAACATTCTTTTTACTAGTTCTTTCTATTCATGAATTTCCAAACTCTATAGTAGATGCACACGCTAGGAGACGCCATAGTTTTATATTGAGATAGTTCTGGGGTCCTCGGGCTCTTATGCTAGTACTCTCAATGTTTTCATTCGATATGCACTTGAGTATGCAATAAAAAATGAAATAACACGGGAAGTATCATCAATGTCAATGGTTTATTAAAGTCGGCTTCCAAGCATTCTTTAAGATAAAAAGAGAAAGAGAAAAATCTCTTCTTGCTTCTGTATAGATGACGGCATAGTTCTATAGAGAAGCAAGAAGAGATTTTTCTCTTAACATTCAAGTCGCAAGTGTAATCTTTTACGAGTTTCCGTCTGAACTCTTGAAGTGAATAAAATATTTATGATCATATTACTATCTGTGCTATGAGGCTTTACCAGAGTGAGACCTACCCGTTGAAGGCAAATTTAATGGTTGCGTGTCCTAGAGATTAACAGAACCCAATTACTAACACTCCGCTGTCCATCTGTCCGTATGTCTCCAGTCTGTATCTCAGGAACAGTAATGGTTAGAGAGTTGA
This sequence comes from Eumaeus atala, assembly GCA_017140195.1. Classification (NCBI taxonomy): domain Eukaryota; kingdom Metazoa; phylum Arthropoda; class Insecta; order Lepidoptera; family Lycaenidae; genus Eumaeus; species Eumaeus atala. Next base: position 116,696 of record JAFELO010000381.1, on the reverse strand, counting down.
GATTGTCAAAAATAATGTGTTTTTGCTGCCGCTATAACAACAAATAATAAAAATAAGTCAATTATAGTTATATTGCTGAAAAAATCAAAACCCGTAATATAACTTTGTCATCTTATTTAAGTTGTGATGCTCTGGTACGGAACCCTTACTGTAAGAGGTAGAATCGCACTTGGCCAGTTTTAATTTTCGTAATAGAGATTATATGTTCTGCTATAAATAACAAAATAAATATTCTTCGTAAAAAGAAATAAATGAAACCACGTCAAGATCGTACGTCAGCCGAGCATAGCAAACACTCGGCAGACGGTGTAGTTTTTTTAAACTTTTCCCTTTTTACATATGTTTTCTGGTTTTTTGTATTTCTGTGTTATTTACACAGATTATTTAAAAGTAACTGGCTGCCCATAAAGTAACTGTCTGCCCATAAAGTGACTGGCTGTTCATATAACTTATAACACAAAAAATACGCACGTCTTCTTGTAACATTGATGTGCTTTGTACCGTTTTAGGCGTAGTTAGTCTAATTTTGGTTATTTAACTATAATTGAAGTGAAACTTTTTTATAGACGGTAGATTACGTTTTTTCTGTCACGAAAAAGGATACGTCGCTGGCAAATTTATTGGACTTAAATGTTGTTTATAATACCGTTCACATATGCGTTTCACCTGTGTTATCTGTCCCAGCACCCATTTCTATTTTTATTAATTCTTTATTATGAGTCAATGGCCTTATCCTTATCCACAAACTTTGTAACATAAAAACACACCCGTATAATGTACTACCTACTCCTTGGTATTACATGAAATAAAAAGGAACATTTAAACGTGATACATACATGTTAGCAGGCACCTGTTAAAAGTATGTTGCTGAAAGGGCTTAAGGGTCCCGTACAAGGGCACGGGACCCTTAAGCCCTTTAAGTTAGGGCTCCTTCATACTGGTTTCTATCATAGAAATCTAAAGATATTTAAAGTATGTAAGTTCCTTCATACATCCCAACAAGCAGTCGGACGCCTATAGACAGGGATTGTATACGCATAATTGTCTTACAGGTGTGTTGCCAAATTTCAGCTGCATTTCAGCATGGCACTATCTCTTTCAAAAATAGCCTACATGAAAACCTCTTTGCCCGGAAGGAAAACTGACTGTTCTAATATGCTTGGTCGAAGATTTTAATAGTCGAACAAATAAGGGAGCCTGTCACCTCTTAGTGCAGTTATGACTAAAATAATCTACTTCAACTGTTAGCATTTTTGCAAGTCTTTAGATTAGAAGCTTGGTCAACATAAAAGTAGAGCATGCTGTGTGCCTTTGCAAATGCGTTGTCCCCTTCATCTATCTTAATGAATCACCGGCTACTCACAAACCGCACAATACACGACATCAAAGCCATTACTTCAAGGCGGTATCATGTTCACTTTGAGTTTTTTTTTATAGTATAGGGGGACAAACGAGAGTCATTGAACACGGATGAGATGGGGAAATGATCTCCGCGCAAAAAAAATAAAATTAAAGCCGAAACCGATCTTACCAATGTTAAAAAGTAAATTATAAAAAAATAAAACTCACACGACGCAATTTTGGCCACGTCCTAACAAGTCTCTCTGTCTGAATTAAAATATTGTGAGAGTTTTATTAACACCATGTGTATAATTGTAATGAATTTATGTACACGAACATTTTGTTCACACCTGACGATAAGCCGTGCATGTTACGCCTTTTTTTTGGTGACGAAGAATTTATGCATAATACCGGAACCTGGGTAGGCCCCCAGACCTACGTTGGACTCGTCAACTGGGTAGCTGTACCAAGTAAACCCCTTCGGGAGCCCTCAGATGCTGTTAATGGAGGTCCCGGATGTGCGGATCAACAGGATCCCTCCAGCGACAGGCTGGCCTCGGCGAAAAGACCAGACTTCATCTCTACTCTTCTTATTTGATATGTCGACACGAAGTATTCCGATACTAACCCGAGGCCGATTGGTAGGTGTTTCGAAACGAGGATATAAGACGAAGGGTGGCTTTTTAGCTGTAAACACGCAAACTTGTGTTTTATGAGTTAAATTGGACTTAGTTGGCCCCGATCCTGGACTTCAGACACAAGCTTGTTCCGATACTCATTGAACGTGTCGTGAAATATTGGCACGGTCAATGTATAAAGCAAACCCAGTGCTATCATCCGCGTAACAATCAGGGCAACTAGTTTGCAGCATGTCATTGACATGCAGAAGAGGCGCGGGAGACAGAACACTGCCTAGGGGAACAACACCAGCGTTGGTAAATTTAATGGCGAAGTATGCGCAATCAAACACGACCTTGATGCTTCGATTTGTCGGGAAGTCCGTATGAATAAAGTTTTGAAAGGAGCGCTAAGTGCCTAACACGATCTGAGGCCTACGCTACATCCGTACTAACCACCAATGGCTAGTTCGTGGTGCGTTCACTTTTCCATGTGTGGGTGGGTCGGTTATGTGTTAGAACAAATGAGCAGCTAGGTCACCTCATGGTAGGTGGTGACTGTCACCAAATTCATTACTTACTGTAGCCACTCTCACAAAAAATCGAGCCTAATCCTGACGAACTGCGTCAGTATTGCCAACACCGACTGGTCGGGAACATTCCTCGATCGAAGCGATTAATTTAATAATAATATAATAAATAAAATTTCAAGCCCATGGAGCCTTATGCCTGCACAAGTATTTGCGCAGGCATAAGGCTCCATGGGCCACCTGAAATTTTCTCACCGCACGAAAGCGACAGCATAGCTGCCACTTTAAGACATTATCGTGCGATGATTTTTTTATAGTATACGGGGACACACGAGTAATCGGAGCCCCTCTCTTGCTTCTTTTTTATAGTATACGGGGACACACGAGTAATCGGAGCCCCTCTCTTGCTTCTTTTTTATAGTATATGGGGACTCACGAGTAATCGGAGCCCCTCTCTTGCTTCTTTTTTATAGTATACGGGGACACACGAGTAATTGGAGCCCCTCTCTTGCTTCTTTTTTATAGTATACGGGGACACACGAGTAATCGGAGCCCCTCTCTTGCTTCTTTTTTATTACTATAAAAGAAGGATAACGAGCACTCAGAGCCATTCGGTGTTTAGTGACTTTAAAGGTAAATTATTGCCACTGCTGTATTTCGGAAGATTTGGGCAAGCACTGGTGTGTGGTCTTACATATATCTTAGGTTTGGTCATCCATAGATGATATGATGTCACACTCATGCCGCTTGTCGAATAAAGTCGGGATAGCTCGTTAGGGGAGTCCACTAGAGGTAAGATTGTGGCTAAACTAAATCTCGACAAATAAAACCCAAATTTATAATACTTTCTCAAAGGATTTTATAAGTAGCAGTCTAATACCAAACAATATGTGAATATACAGCTCCAGCCCGACAACGTTTAGAATACTAAGTACATTGTTATTTACGTCTAGGACTCAACAGCGGACGGAAATGCGGCTTAGTATTCAAATGAGACAGGAAATTGACGTGTACGGGAAGATATTACTTCTGAGCCTCGCATGGAGCCAGTGGCGCTTAATACAATGCGAAAATTTACGTCAATTACAGGTGTTGATAGAACTACTCAAAAATGTCTCGTAACGCTGGATCGTATTTCTGAGCCAAATTTGTAGAGATACGTTTAAGTATGGCATTTAGACGTGTGTAATATTTACGTCATCAATTAGAGTGTTAAGTTTACGCGAATGTTACTCATTACATTAAAACTACTTATGCGGATTTTATCGCTATGTATATAATTATTTAATTTGCCCAACATTTCAGAAGTTTTACAGCAACCATGAACATGTCCGCCCGCGACCATGGTTGCTGTAGACGTTCTGACAATTTGGGCTAGTTAAATAATTAAATAAAACGCGATAAAATTCGTAAAAGTAGTTTTATTGTGATGAGTATCATTCTGTAAGAGAGTGTACGCGGGGACTGGTACTGCCCTGGATCAGATGGAAATGTGGGACTCGTAGATGAGCCAATTTCTCACTTGCTATCTGCTCATTGTACACATAAAGGACTTACTCCTCATAAGGTGTACTGATTTTATATTTGGGTACATGAAGAAATGCATTGTGCTGCCACACATCACTGTGCAGACTACCTTTTTTTTTGGTGGTGAAAGGGAATGCATTTACGCATGATACCTGGGAGCCCGGGTTGACCCTCAGATCTATGTTGGACTCGGGTATTGGGTAGCAATACCAACTAAACAGGGGTTTAGTAGTCCCGTAGGGACGGGAGCCTTCAGCCGCTATTAGTAGAGAGTCCCGGATCTGCGCTGCAGGTAGCGCCTCCTTCGTACCCCCATTCGTTGTGGGCGGGGAAGGCCGCGTCAGCAGCCTCCTCTCTCACCCGCTCGTCGGCTTCCTTCTGGGATATGACGGTCTCGCAGAAGAAAGTCATCGCCTGGTAGGACTCGTCGCTGCCGAGCATCGTGACAATGATGCTCGACTTTGACAAGTCCCCTCCGACAACTGATGTCAGATCGTGACGCAGCGCCGCCCATCTCGGGCACACCTCGAGTTTGTGCTGGGCCGAGTCCACCGCCACGTCACAAACGTGACAACGAGTCGTCCGAAGCAACCATGCCCGGTGAGCTCCTGCGTCAGACGGAAAGTGAGAGGTTTGCGCCTTCGGCGCGTCCACCGCTCGAGGTCCGGGCGCAAGGCAACCGTTATTATTATTTTTTACAGCCGTTAGCCCTAACCGGCGAACCCGTAGGATCTCGTCACGCGTGGGTCTGAGGCTGAGAGCTCTCCTATCCGAGACGTAGGAGCAGCTCTCGGCAAGAATCTCCGCCACAAGCTCCCACGGGGCATCGCCGGCTAGGGCTGTCGCTGCAGCCCACGATATCGTACGGTACCCCCGGATCGACCTCACTGCGACGAACCTCTGCGCCGAGCGCAGATGGGCCTTATTTTTCGCAGTGCGACGATCCGCCCAAAGCTGAGCACCGTACGTCGCCATACTCCGGCAGACACCGGAGTACAGCTGCCTGCAGGCGGCGCTGGATCCTCCGAGATTCGGGAGGAGTCCGCCCAGCGCACTCGCCGCCTTCACGACCCTCGGTTCCACCATAGCGAAGTGTGGGCCGAAGGTCCACCCTCCGTCAAGGACGAGCCAAGCCGTCAAATTATATCATGTGAAGGCTAAATCTGACCCTCTCCCCTCCAAACTGCAGAGCTCCCGGTGGGGACTGCTCTGCAGATCGGTCTTTTCCAATCTTACCCGAAGCCCTAACCTCTCTATGCGGCTGAACACGAGGTCAAAGGGCTCAGTCGGCCAGCCGCGCTGCCTCTGTGTAGTCTCGTCCCCGGGAATAGACGAGGACACAAAGAGGGATCCGCGTTACAGATGACACCCATCCCGAGGAGGAGACGGCCTCGCAGGACCCAGTGATAGCCGACGTCCCACAGGACTGGACCATGTACAGAGCCCTGCGTGACGCCGCGCCCGACTCGCCGCCACTCCACGGACCCCGACCAGTTCTTGAGAGGCACTCTGCGACCGGAGAGATACGCCTCTAACAACAGAGTAGACTACCTACCACAATCAAAGGGAGTTTCATTACTACCGCTTTTGATTAGATGCCCCAAAACTATTAGTCACTATAGCGTCTTGAGGACTATAACTCAGTCATATAGGGATCAAACGAGAAAGCGGTGCCCCTTTAGGACTACCGACGCCCAAGAACACTCACATAATTACTTCGCCGATGCGTTGCGTACTTTCGCCCCCCCACCCATGGGTCACCGGCTCCTCACAAACTGCACGAAACGCGACACTGAAGACGTCACTTTAAGGCGGTATTATGTGAGCGAGAGGTATCTCCCCGGTCGTGCCATTGGAAGATGTAGTGTCATGTACTATGCATGGCACTATCACTTCCTAAAACTACGCAACTAGTAAGGGCCATTCGTAAAAATCGTTATAACAGACCACAATGTAAAATATACTTATCAAGTGATTAATGGCCTATAATGACACCAGTGGACGTCCAAATTATAACTGTGCTCTACATACAGTCTCTTTAAGAGCCAATGAAGCATTCTTTGATTTCCTTCGAGAGAAATGTGCCGGCCTGTCGTCACTGAGGAATTAATTAAGTAGAAATGTTGTAGCGATAAGCAATGAGGTGTGGAAACGATCCGCAGGGGTATTGCGCGCTCGGCGGTCCAAAACTAATGCGCTTCACTCGAATTATAAAAGAGAGAGCTCTTTAAATTGCAACGTTAAGGTAAATTGTCTCTGTCGAGCGTGCAAAACCCTTAGATTCAAATATCCTTCGTAGGTTGAGAGTCCGCGGCGGGTAGTAATCATTTTACATAATTAACTGGCTGAGTTTCAGCTACGGCCACCTCGTACGAAGGAAGCGTTGAGGAACATAATTTTATTTCAATATTTAATTTAATTCAATGGAACTTAACTCTTTAGTCAAAAATAGAACCTGACTGATATTTGTAAAATAACAGATTGATTTAAATTTGTTAAATAACATAACTTATTTTTACGTTCATAACGTAAAATTCAGTCATTCTTTTTACTGGTTCTTTCTGTTCATGACTTTCCAAACTCCATAGTAGATGTACACGCTGAGATACGCCATATTTATATATTGAGATAGATCTGGGGTCTTCGGGCTTTTGTGCTAGTACTCTCAATGTTTTCATTCGGTATGCACTTGAGGATGCAATAAAAAATGAAATAACAAGGGAAGTTTAATCAATGTAAGTAATTAAATGAGAGAAAATCTCTTCTTGCTTCTCTATAGATGACGGCATATCTCTAATATACAAGTCGCCAGTGTAATCTTTTACGAGTTTCCGTCTGAACTCTTGGAGAGACTAAAATATTTATGGTCATGTTACTATCTGTGCTATGAGGCTTTACCAGAGTGAGACCTATCCGTTGAAGACAAATTTTATGGTTCCGTGTCCTAAAGATAAACAGAACCCCATAACTAACACTCCGCTGTCCATCTGTCCGTATGTCTCCAGGCTGTATCTCAGGAACAGTAATGGTTAGAGAGTAGAAATTTTCAAAAATAATGTATTTTTGTTGCCGCTATAATAACAATAAAAGTTAGTCCGTTACAGTTATATTACAAACTTATGTGTGTAGTTTGTTTCACAAAAAATGTACGCAGGCACCCGTAATATAACTTTATCATCTTATTTAAGTTGTAATGCTCTGGTACGGAACCCATACTGTAAGAGTCCGAATCGCACTTGGCCAGTTTAATTTTCGTAATAGAGATTATATGTTCTGCTATAAATAACAAAATAAATATTCTTCGTAAAAAGCATAAATGAAACCACGTCAAGATCGTACGTCAGCCGAGCATAGCAAACACTCGGCATCGGCTGCCCATAAAGTGACTGGCTCATATAGCTTATAGCACAAAAACACACACGTCTACCTTGTAACATGGACGTGCTCTGTTCTGTTTTAGGCGTAGTAGTAAAAAACTAAAACTAGACGATAGTTTTAGTTTTTTTAACTATAATTTAAGTGCAACTTTTTTATAGACGGGTGATTACGTTGTTTCTGTCACGAAAAAGGATACACCGCTGGCAAATTCATTGGATTTAAATATTGTTTACAATGCCGTTCACATATGCGTTTCACCTGTGTTATCTGTCCCAGCACCCATTTCTATTTTTATTAATTCTTTATTATGAGTCAATGGCCTTATCCTTATCCATAGACTTTGTAACATAAAAACACACCCGTAGAATGTAATACCTATTCTTTGGTATTACATGAAATAAAAAGGAATATTTAAACGTGATATATACATGTTAGCAGGCACCTGTTAAAAGTATATTGCTGAAAGGGCTTAAGGGTACGGGCGTTAGGGCTCGTTCATACTGATGTCTATCATAGAAATCTAAAGATATTTAAAGTATTTTTTAAATTATATGAATTCCCTCATGCATCCCAGCAAGCCGACGGACCCTTTTTATGACTATAGACAGGGACTATATATAACGCCGGTAGCGTTAGGGCTCATTCATACTGGTTTCTATCAAAGCAATCTAAAGATATTTAAAGCATATTAGTTTCCTCATACATCCGAACAAGCAGTCGGACGCCTATAGACAGGGATTATATACGCATAATTGTCTTACAGGTGTGTTGCCCAATTTCAGCTCCATTTCAGCATGGCACGATCTCTTTCAAAAATAGCCTACATGAAAACCTCTTTGCCCGGAAGGAAAACTGACTGTTCTAATATGCTTGGTCGAAGATTTTAATAGACGAACAAAGAAGGGAGCCTGTCACCTCTTAGTGCAGCTATGACTAAAATAATCTACTTCAACTATTAGCACTTTTTCAAGTCTTTAAAGGCTTCGTCAACATAAAAGAAGGGAATGCTGTACATTTCATTAGAACATTCATATTTTCTCACACGAACCGCATGATACGCGAAATCGAAGCCATCACCTAAAGGCGGTATCATGTTCACTTTGAGTTTTTTTTACAAACGAGAGATCGGAGCCCCCCAACTTCTACAGACGCCCAGGAACATCAGCATAATTATGCCGAGGCGTTGCCCTCCTTTTCACTTCCCCCCCACGGGCCACCGGCACCGGGCTCACAAACCGCATGAAATGCCGTAGGTATCACTTTACGGCGGTATCAAGTGAGCGATAGTCGAGCCGGCCCAATTCTGTTGCATATGAGTCCTCTTGTTATGATAAATGTAAAAATATAAGCATAAAAATGATTAAAATATTCTCCGCGCAAAAATCTCTTTAGTTACATGCAAGTTCTATGGGAAATTGAAGCTCTTTATTAAAAGCCAAAACCGATCTTAACAATGTTAAAAAGTAAATTTACAAAAAATAAAACATGCTCGACGCAATTGTAGCCACGTCCTAACAACTCTCTGTGTCTAATCGGCAATATATAAAATATTGTGAGAGTCTTATTGACACCATGTGTACATTCGTAACGAATTTATATACGCGAATATTTTGTTTATACCTGACGATAAGCTGTGTATGTTACGTCTTTTCTTTCGGTGACGATCGTCTTTGCATTTACGCGTGATACATGGGAAGCCATGTAGGCTCTTAAATTTGGGAGCAATACCATCTAAATCCCTACGGGAGCGTTCAGCCACTATTATTGGAGGGTCCCGGATCTGCGGATCAACATATTCCCTCCAGCGACAGGCTGGCCTCGGCAAAAAGGCCAGATTTCACCTCTAACTAGAGCAGGTAGAGGTGAAGTCTGGCCTCTTTGTCTTACTCGATATGTCGACACGAAGTATTCCGATACTAGATGAGGCCGATTGGTAGGTGTTTCGAAACGAGGATATACGAAGAAGGGTGAGTTTTTAGTCGTAAAAGCGCAAAGCTCTGTTTTATGGGAGTTAAATTGGACTTGGTCAGCCCCAATCCTCGACTTCAGACACAAGCTTTTTCCGATACTCATTGACTTGTTGTAAAATATTGGTACGGTCAATGTATAATAAGCAAACCCAGTGCTATCATCCGCGTAACAATCAGGGCAACTAGTTTGCAGCATGTCATTGATATGCAGAAGAGGTAGCGCTGGAGACAGAACACTGCCTAGGCGAACAACACCAGCGTTGACAAATTTAACGGCGAAGTATGCGCAATCAAGCTCGACCTTGATGCTGCAATTTGTCGGGAAGTCCGTATGAATAAAGCTTTGAAAGGCGCGCTAAGTGCCAAACACGGTCAGAGGCCTTCACTACATCCGGATTAATCACCAATGCATCCCCCTTTTCAACCGCCTCCACCCATCGATGCGTTATATAAATTAGAAGATCACCAGCTTAACGTCCGCGGCGGAAATCGTACTGGCGGTCACCAATTATTTGAAGATGTTCCAACTATCGCAAGGGCCGGCAGTTGATAATGGATTCTATAATTTTGGAAAAAAAAGGGATTATCGTAATACCTCGGTAGTTGGATGGGTCCGAATGGTCACCTGTTTTAGGAATGGGAGGCACTGAAACGGTCATGATAGATGCGACAATACCGGAGCCAACTTCAGAGCACATTTTAGCAGCACAATTGGAGCAATGTCATCGGGCCCACTCGACTTATAATGTCCAGGAAAAGAAGTGCTTTACGCACGGCACTCTGCAGAAACACAATATCCGGCATTGAGTAACCACACCGCGCGATAGTGGGCTGTAGAGTTCCCTCATTAGATCATTCAAGAAAAAGTTCGACGCAATAAGAGAGTCCAGAACTCCAGCTTTCTCTTTTGTGGCATTGGCCAGCGATTCATCAATCCGGTACAAAGAAGGGAGAGATGGCTTAGCATAATTCCTTAAAACAGGCTTAGCTCGGGACCAGAATGCACGAGTTCTTAAAGGAAGGCGAATTAGTCTTTCACCAATTTTGCTTACGTGCTCTGACTTTGACGTGGCAATAATTTTTTTGAAGGACCTAGAAGCAGAATTATACTCTTACTTTTGTGTTCTGGTATTTTCTTTCCATGCACATGCCGCTGCGGTATTTGGTAGGACTCAAGTCTATGGCGAGGCACCAACTAACAAGGGCGTCCAAACCAATGTTGCAACGTTTTTTTCATCATTGTAACGCACAGTCGTAGACTTTCGGACATCAAGTGGAATTCCGCTGCTGGTATTAATACGCACATCTCCTAGGAACACTCCTCGTTGTAGATACGGTAGAAGATGAGAGCGAGCCAACATCTCTTCGTAATGCCAAAGAACGACGAAACAACCCCGTCGTCAATGCTTCGAGTCGATCTACGTTGAATGCGGTCAAATGGAGCGAGTTGATAGTTGGGGGCACCAGGCCCAAGGGTGAGAGCAGTACGTCATATGTGGTAGGACCTGTGCCTTGCATAATTGCAGCCGATGATGTGGTGTGAGGCACTGCTTCGCCCTATTGAGCACACCCAGCTTTCTGGAGGCTAACTTAGCCGTCGCCTCCAAATGACCGCAGAATTGAACGATGCTCGATATGTCCACTCCAAGAATCCCGATACAAGCTGAGGCCATTATATATATTGGGGTATTTTCGAAGCGAGGAGATATGTAGAAGGGGTTTTTAGCGGTAAACGCGCAAAGCCAATCGGTACCAAAGATAAAATAGTAAAAAGTTCCATTTCCTGGTTCACCACATCAGCGACAGACGGCGCAACGGTGTCAGGGTTATCCAGCGAGAAGTAAATGAGTCCCCATGGGTAAGATGAAAAGAATGACCGCATCCCATCCCAATCGGCTGACTTATAGTGCCAGACGCGACGGCAGCCTACTCAATCTGGCCGTGGTCTACGCCTAATCGGCACTGTACCCCGTATCAGGGAGTGGTCAGACGAGCCCAAAGGAAAATTGACGTAAACCAGGTAGCTGTCGGGATGAGAGGACAACAAAATGTCCAACAGGGACGCAGTGTGGTTTTCTTCGTCGGATTTTACGTGAGCGATGGTACCAATTGTGTCTGACCATATGCCAAAGCAAAGTCATGAAAAGATTTTCCCGCATGATCGGTAGTGCGTGAACAAAGCCAATTGGCGTGATGGGCGTTAAAATCGCCAAGTATATATTATCTCTAAATAATCTATAGCCATTTGTATGTGTTTAAGGAGTCGGCCTATTACGGGATTTATTTATGTGATCTGTATAGCCACGCGCAGACGCGGGGGTGGTCGCTATCTACATGCTGCCAAAGGATGGATAGAGCCTCGTTGTTTAGGTTGAAGAGGCGACGATAGCAGACATCTTCTGCAATAAAAACACGCACTCCAGCCCGTGATATAAATAATTGTTCTAATTTATACCCAAGGTAGGTAAGGTAAGATGAATCACTCGGAGAAGATATGTGCGTTTCTGTCAGAAGAGACAAAGCGGCTTTGCTGTCACAATGTGGCGGTAGATGAGATTAGAATTTGAACACCCATTGATGCTGCAGAAATCAACAAATAGACTTGCATGCCCCCAGTGAAACGGTCGTAAAGCACAGATCTGCTTCTGTCAGAATACGTGGGGCAGACTAGGCATTCAGGTTCAGGTTTAGTACCTGAGCATGGAGGCACAGGGAGGGATTCTCCAGCTTCTACGTTGCTGGTACCCTCCTGGGGTAATATATTTTTAAACCGAGCTACCGTGGAGAGAGAGAGAGAGAGAGAGAGAGAGTAAAAGATGGAGGGGTGGGAGGTTTGAGCCTACCGGAAGTTCCACAAACCGATTGAAACGCGACGTTGACACAGGCAACGTCACTTTACGTCGGAGTCATGTGAGGAGAGTTACTTCATCCGTGCGCGCCGTCACAATTTAGCTGCATACAAGTTGAATGTTGTGTGCTTATAAAATATTGTTTTACAGTTCTAGTTTTTTTGGTTTATGTTTCATGTATCCTGCTTGTACATGAAGCATTGAATAAATCTATTTCTATTCTTATTACGTAAAAAATTTTACTACAAATATTTGCTGGATACAAACTCCATCCCGCTCATGGTTCTAAAATTCCTCAATAAACTCATATATCCAATTCTGTATACACGATTGGAAGGAAATAAGATAGGGACAAAAGCCATCGCATCAATCTTTTGAGTATTACGGAAAACAAAGACATAAATATAAAATCGTTGAGATATGTCAAGTTAGTGCAGCGGAGAGTTAACTAGTTTATTCGTTCACTTACTTTTTCCCCCAACTGCGCACGGTTACATGTAAACTGCTTGTAAATTTATAACTCTGTTCAGATTAAAACGGAACGTTTACATGATCACTTTGTTGTCCGTCCGTTTATCTGTGCGTCTGTCATGGAAAACTTAAGGAGTACTCGGTAAACAGAGAAAGTGCAGAGGATTTGACTGAACACTGATTTGGATACAATTTGGCAATACTGTATATTATAATTTCAATAACATGAAAACTATTTTAATCCCAAAATGTTGACGATGTCGGATGAAACCGTGAGATAAAATAGACAGCATAAAAGTATTTTGCAGCACAGATTACTAAATGGATACATTCAGGTTCTCAAATGTATTTAATAATATCATTTTCACTAAGTTATATACTGAAAGAATTTTCGCAATAGCATTCAATTCTAAGCAGATATAAAGGTTTAGCTCAAAGATTAGAGCCTTTATAAGAGAACACATCATGAAGATAAATTAAACATTTCCTTTACCTACTGTAAAATAATTTTTAATGATTTTATGGATATCGTCTTCTTCTTCGCTACAACTGTCATTTAATTAAAGTTAAATTTGAATGAGACGTAAAATTACAAAAAAGAAAACATTATCGAGACACTTTCGTATATATATATATATATATATATATATTAAAGTTGAATAATTTCTAAGTTGAATTCAGACAGTCTAGCAGTCCAACGTGCTAAACGATCAGAGGGCTTGGATAAAGAAATAAACCACTTGAGCGCGCTATGATCCGCGTAAACGGTAAATCGCTTGCCATTTTCTAAATAATCACTATCTCGTCAATATAACCACATACTTTTTTTTTCATAAGAAAGGAACTTATTTACTAAAAGTGTGTCAATAGATGGCGCGATATATCACTCCACACAGCGATACCTTAGGGCGGGAGTCGGGCTGCATGGAAGCCCAATTGCTCAATTTGGCTTCAATACTCGAACGGGGAGGACCTCACACTGGCGCGATACCGTCATAAAGTGTCGGTAACGGGCCTGTGGCCCATTGGGGGAAGTGTAGAGGAAGACTACGGGTGAACATATGCGGATATTATTTAGCGTTGATAGTAACCAAATAATGTTGACTATTCCTTACGGTAAAAGTATAATTACAAAATCAGATGATTTCCATTATTTCGTGGATTCAAATGCTGTTTATTAATCAACTTCCAAAATACACTTAAAATACAACAACACACTTAAAATCATGCGCGTAATGTTGACTTTAAAAAAATAAATAATTATGCACTTCTTTCAAATTGTATCTGCTTTGGAAAAATGGCTTATAATGTATACCTAAGTTTAACTTATGATGTATACCTAAGTTTAACTTATGATGTATACCTAAGTTTAACTTATGATGTATACCTAAGTTTAACTTATGATGTATACCTAAGTTTAACTTTGCAAAAAAAGAAATTAGCAGTCGTCATCGTGGTTCAGTGTGAAATCGTGTACCTTGTATTTTTGCAAATCAATGATATCGGCCCTAAATTTGTGTATTTCCAATAACCATTTCAGTTACAGGTTGCGTTTGCGGAACTTGTTATTCAAATGATCGAAAAGCGAACATTTAACACCATAATGATTACGCGACGCGGTGACTCGCGAAACAAACTTGCGTCGCAAGTCACCCCGTAAATTACTGCGTGACGTCATCAACACTCCCTCCCCACTAACCGCACTACCCCTAAGGACCGTAATTTATCACTGAAATTAAAAGCTGGCATGTTTACGTCTAGAATTGAGACAGCATTTTGTCGATAATTTTTACTTAATAAATAGTTAATATCATGACATCCAGTGCAAGCAATTTTACACAAGTCTTTCATGTACGTGTTATACGCACATACTTAATTACGCTGTACGTGTTATTTACGAATAAGGCTAATGGTTTTATAATATAGTTAATATTAGGAGACACATAATTGAAACATGTTCATGACTATTGACGGACAAATACACACACATAAGTATATATGTGTATTCTCCCTTTCAATGGGCCACTGGTAGCTCGCTGCTGTTCCGAGCTACCGGTATCTGTCACTTTATCATATAAAGAAGCGAGACGTCTCAAGTCATGGCGCCCCAAAGGAACCTTTCACTGACGCTGTGTTTGGAATAAAAGTCATGGGCGGAACATTGTAGACCGTATGAAACGCGACGCCGTAGCCATCACTTTACTCTATTATTATATGAGAGAATAGCTCCTCTCTCGTGTCGACCCAATTCGGTTGCAAACTATTGTACCACATTAACCATTGTAACGGATTTCATCGCAGTTTATTGTATTTTAAATGGCGTCAACGTTTCAGGCGCTTTGCAGCTTTTTCCTTTAAAAAGAACAGAAGCGAGTGTGGTGCGCTAAACGGGGTTTGGCCCGCCACACTTTCCTGACATTGCTACTCTTGTGTCTCCGGGATCTTGTACTTGTGGAGGTTTACAGCCACCATTACATAACGCATTTACTGTGTCTTTTACATTTACACTACTGACCTATTGAGGTATTTGTTAGAGAATATTAAGTTCTGATGTCATAAGCTATTAAAAGTTCCCGAATATTTTTATAATTATTGGATTGTGCTGATTAGCGCAAATGTTGCGTCTATTACATCTGTGAGGTATCACGTTTAGTTTTTAATTTGATCGTGTTTAATACTGCCATCTTTTCTATTAAGTATTGATGATTATTATTTTCATTTACGCACGGAAAAGGTTTCCTCTCGTGGGTATCTGTACTTTATCAAATTGCCGGGATAATAATTTACTTATATAAACTGTGATGAAATCCTTTCAAATAGAAGTTTTCATTATTTATATATTAGGATGTTTAACATTGTGAATTGCCGATAGGCACATTATAAGTAGGGAACCATGCATGATTAATAAGGACAAGACGTGCGCCTCAGTGTTAGATTCAATATATTGAAAATGTAAGAATGGCTGAATTACCCATTAACTATCTGCTAGATATATCAATTTAGTAAAATTGATATTATAACAGGGTAAGTGCACATTACAGCTGCTAGTTAGCGCGATGGTCTAAATACACGGTTCCTATACTCTAATGCCTCTCTCCCTCACTCTCCTAGGCATTGTTTCTATCTGGTTGTGGGTTCTCCTAATTTCCACGGTCCATATATTTACTATACATTGAATTCACCATAAAATTCTCTTTAGAAGCCAAACACATACAGTTTCGATGTATTCACCCCTTGAGAAGTACGTAAACCGGATCAGCACCTGATCTTTCCCTTCGCGTTAATCGTCCCACAGGAATAAAAAAGGGAACGAAACCAAACATTTACTTTTGGCAAACACTTAGAGCAAACGTCCTATGGGTGGACTGTCTGAATCAGTGTGTACCTAATTTATTTTACAAATAAGCAGTCTTTATTCCTTTGGGGGGTTAAAGTTTTCTTGTACTAGTTAAACCAATAGCCTATAGTGTATCTTCCATTGTATCACTGTCCTAAACGATCCGGTTCCGATGTTAACTACTTAGACAGAATACAAAAAAATATTTTCATCTTGTCTTATAGTATAAAATTATGTGTTTGAATATATGTACATAATTTAGCGCACCAAATTATGTGTGCGTGATGTGATTTAAGCTCCTTTAAAATAATTTCCATAGCATTATGCGCTTCTGATAGTTCAGGCAAACTCGCGATCAGAAATATTGGCTAAGTCAAACAACTGTCTTAGTTTATTCGTGTCCTGGGAATACAAAACAATCAGAATTCGCACCGCGCAAAACCTTTCAAATACTAATGAAATAATCCTTGCAATAAACGCCACGTATTAAACTTAATAACGTGTCAGTTAACCACAAAGGCTTCTTTATTTATTTAGTCTTATTTCCAGAAAATAAATTCACTTTTATAGAACATATTACAAACTGGAAAATGAGTCAAACGAAGCTTTTACCAACATATCAACACCAATGTGGGATCTATCATTTAACATCTTAAAATTATATACAACGTGACGCATCTAGGAAGCACATTCTACGAATCGCCATTGTGGGTAAACAGGACTACTATACGCGTGGAGCGACGTAAACTATTGCCAAACATGTGGCTAGACTAGCTTTAACATTTTTATGCACAGCCTACCGGCCCGTCAGTATGTAGGCCTTACCAGGTCTCATCGAAATGTTACCTGTCGATGTCGAAATTCAACACTGAGCACTGATTATTATAAGTCAACCTAACTCATCCAAGCTTCTTAAGACTACAGGACAGATAGAAGATTACAAAACTATTTAATCCGATAGAATTTACTGCACAGAATTTAATTAATGAATGACAGTACCGCTCGTCTAATACAACCAAAGGACGACATCATTCTAACTTATTCCCATGCGTGCTGCGTGCTAGTTGATCATTACACCTCTCTGTTTCTAACTGGTCACGGCGACTTTAGGAGCAACCTTTTTATTTACATACAGGTCCGGTCACGTCTCTATGATTGTTCTCTCCGTGATTCAGACCGAAGGTGGCGAACACGAACAAACCGCAAATCACGTCCTATCGTGTGGCCTATGGCGATTTGAAAAAAAAAAAATTGCAGACATAATGCTTCATTTATATTCGTAGTGTTACGGAAGTAGTTTACTATGCTGACTCATGGACCACGTGGGAAGCTACCGTCTTTTGGCAATTTCACCATAAATATTCTGGCAGCAAATAAACATGGATCAACCGTAGTAATGCCCCTTGTAATAACTAAGTAAATATCATGAGACATAGTCAATATTAGCTAATCAGTTACCTGCTTCTCTATGGTACTAAGCAGATGAGCTTATCCTGATTGCACTCTCTTTTTCTTGGCACAAGTTACTGCAACCTTACAAGGCTAGTCTAAGTAGAAGAGAGTACACTGTCTTCTGCTTGGCCTAGGGAGGGAAATTAGAGTTACTTTCTACTCCTCCTATTTTCTTCTGATTAAGTCCGCCCCAAGCTCTTCCCTCGGGCTCGCTGAGATCATATCAAAGGGTCGTAAGTGGTTGCCACTATACATCCTGGCTAAACAGGAGTACCAGTGGCAGGTATGAGTAAGAGTAAGTTTTTAAGATAAATAAAATCCTAAGAAGTATTTGGGTGGACACTGTCAGTTGTGGCGCTCCAAGCAATTGATAAATATGAGGAAAATTGAAAATCAGTGTAGTATCATTGTATTAAATCCAATATATTGGTATGGCATGGCCATCTCAATTGATTACAGTTTCCCATGTTGTTTTGATAAATGACATCTTTCTTTTTTTCTTTCTATCCGAATTTTTACTACGGCGACCATTTTTATAGAGGGTAACCAATCGCGTAGCATTTCTTATATTCTTATAGTGCACAAATATGCGCAGACACACATGCACTCTCTAATCCCTTATTCAAATTCGATCATCAATTTCCTAATTTAAGGCGACGGTAGTCTGACTCGACCGGAGTGAACTTAGTCGCAGGACGGACGCCTTGACATCTTCTCCTGCCTCGGGCATGGTGATGTAACACCACCACCCACTCATTCGCCACTCCATAAAACTCTGTGTCTTATAGGGGGGCAAACGAGTCGGAGTCGAAAGAAGTATTTTCAAGTCGGTAGTTGTCACCACCGATGCATATGGATCTCCGCATTATTGTTGTCTCACAGATGCGTTGCCCTCCTTTCCTCCTCCTCTCATAGAGCCACCGGCCACTCAGTCGGCCCAATTTCGTTGTAATGCAGAAATTGAGGATCCCAATGACACCAGCTGAATGTTAATATCGACACGATAGTATTCAAATTAGAGCTAAATTCTTTTTGTACATATTGTGAATTCTATTTTTAAGGCTTGCGTTGTATGAAAATTTAACTACAGATCGAAGATCAGCCGTAGCGTCATCCGTGTAGTGTACATGTTAGCTTATAGCGGTCCGCTGTTGAATATAGGCCTTTCAATTGACGGCTAGATGGCCTATATGAAGAGCATCAAGAAGTAGCTACTGCGCAGTGTACACTTCTATATCTGCTATAATTGACTAGGCTACATACAATGTGCAGCTACGTCGATTAAACATTTTGTAAAAACACAACATGTTTTATAAATACCACCAGGTTGTAAATTTAGTTTGTAATTAACCAAAATTTATTTCGGCCGAGCCATTGTGTAACTTTATTAACATTTTCGACGGCCAGCAATGTGGCTAAAATAATTTTAACTACACAAACTATCAAAGGGTTGAAAATCTAAACACAGGAAAGCCACAACTAATTTTAACCGAAACGCGTTACGGCATAAACATATACCACTTCGTTAATTAATGTACATTCATTATATGTTCAACGGGATTACGGGGATGGGATGTTGAGCTTTATCATTAGCTTATTGCTGCATTGCAACCGAATGGGATCGACGCGATGGAGCAAAGTGATACAGTTGCGTTTATTGTGAAGTCGGAAGGTTTGTGAAAATTACGTTTTAATCATGAGAATTTTTTTATGTTAGGCTGTTACAATCTAAGTAGTTTTTAATAAGGGTCAGTAAAAATCGGGGGTCGAAGTTCTATCCGGGTAGTTGTCCGAGACTCCCTGCTGCAACCAGGATGGCCCCTTCTTTATCTTATTATAATTACAATCACCAGTCGGATTGTTCTTCAATCCTCAAATCCAATAATGGAGATTATGCGGAAAGCATACCTTCATATTACAGCCAAACTTAAAAGGAAAAAGGAGAAAGGAGTAGAGTTCTGAAAAGGAACGCACAACCAATAAGATCCCGTTCCATTCTACTGACTTCATGAGCCAACTAAAATCATCTTGTCTGATCTGTTACAATAAAATAGAATTTAGCATCCAACTTTCACACGTGGCATATACTATTCAAACTAATGCATTAATGATACGGTCTATCAAATTAATAGCCATACAGATCATGTAAGTACTTCTATCAAAATGCACACATAAGAGAATTAAGACATTTTAACATTAAGAAAGATTTTTTTGAACATAAAATATGAAACATGGCGTCGGCAAGAAATCGTGAACTCACCTATTTAATTCCAATCTGTGAATACATGGGCGTCCTGGCTGGAAAATATAACTTCCCGGGTGGAAAATAAAAAAGCTATTTAATAACCATTGGGTGATAGCAGATAGCGTTAGTCACCTACTTATCCGCCGTCCAAGCCAAGCCAAAGAGAAAAGAGAGTGAGACTTCTTCGGTAGATCAAAACTATAGTCTTTTTATAAAATTTTTAAGTAACAGAATATAATTTTAACAACGTTCAACTTTCAAATTGATGATGCTAAAAATTAAAAACAGCTCGAGAGCGAGTCGGACTCACCTATAAAAGGTTCCGTAGCAGCTAACCAATAAATCGCAATCTCTTAGACTACCAAATCAATTTTGTACAAACCAATTTCCATTGTTTACATTTGCAATGAAAAATGGTTGTATAGGGGTTAACATGACGCACACAAAAACGTATGTACGTATGTACGTGTATGTATTCATAAGATTGGCAGTCAGTCAGTTATCAGTCACGCCCTATTCTCCAATATACAGATCGATTTTAAAAATACCAAGATACACAGCTGGCGTCGCCAAACATTCAAAGATGTGTACATGTCAAATTATATAATTTATAAAAAATAACTTAAAACTATGCGTGTAGGGTTGATTTTGCTAAAAAATATGTTAAAATTATGCATTTCTTTCAAATAGAATCTGATCATGCGCATAAAATTAATATTGAAATGTTTATGTACAATCACGGATGCTTTAGGATGACAGTTCAGAGTGAAACCGTCTTGTATTTATGTAAATAATTGAGTGTAATATACTACATAAACAAACAAACTCCATACACGTATAGTTTCCATATACATATATATAGCTGCATGATGATGCTGATATGTAAAATAATCCTATTTGCGTGGTGGGACTTGCACTTGGACATTGGGACTGTTACACTTCCCGTATTGCACCATATTTATATTAATTTAAAAGATCATTATTATAATAACATGAAAAGATATATATATATATATACACATTGAGACTTTTCTGAAAACATTTATAAACGGAGGAAAATATTCAACGCATCTATAACTATGCACGGTTTACCCTGAAACCCGCAGGGCCTGTAGGGACCTTTACATAATTATCACTATCATTGATATAAAAAAAGCAATAAACGATTTTGCATTGCGCGAGCCCCATATACAAATTTAAAGGGGAGAAAAGTGAACCCCACGTTTGTAAAAATGTAAATTTTATAGCCCCAGGCCACCCCCGGCGGTATAAATATTTGAACTAAAGCCGGGTGCACAACGAGCATGCGCGCTTTGTGGTCTGGACGTATTCACACCGTTGTGTAACGTTGTGTTCAGTATGTCGAAGTGATATTCTAACGCTGCGCAGTCATTATTCAGATAAAATTTATGGTAAATAATATAAATATAACAAGCATTTGTGGACTTATCATACCACAGATATTATTATTATAGAAAAGAGGTGTAGCCATACTGCATTACAGCGGAATTAGGGTGACATGACAGGGGGGGGGGGGTAAGCTCTCGCTCACAGACAACCGGAGTAAAGTAACAACTTCGGAGTTGCATCTCGTGCGGTTTATGAGTAGCCGATGGCACATTGGGGGGCGTCGGCATAGTAATTATGCTAAAAGTCATGGATGTCGGTAGTCGTAAAAAGGATCTGATTGCTCGATAAAAAAAAGGCTCCGATTAAACTAAATAAAATGTAGTACATACTTTCTTAAATTTATAAAAAATGTAGTTGTCTACTACTACCGGCAACATAAGGACATCCTTAGGGCACTTTTTTAATAATATAGGGGGACCATACTATTGAAAAAAAGGACCAATGTAGGTCCTTAGGGTACCTTTTTTTTCCAGGTACAGGTAGTAGACAACTACATTTTTTATAAATTTAAGGAACTATATACTATATTTTATTTTAATTCATAACGTTACCACTGTGCTTGCGTTAAAAATATGAATGTATTGAATTTAATTTATTGTAATGACTTATTTCTACTAGGAACGCATAAGTTTCGTTTAACCCATACAAATATAATCGACCCCTGTATATAATAATATGCCGTAATGTGTTAAAGGCGTAAGAAACTACTAAAGAGTTAGCGTATAATTTTCTTCTTTTCATCGCTGTCGGCTCATAATTCATATTCATAATATAATATATCATAATTCATAAATTCTATGATCACAAGGGCCGACAATTTGTTAATCCCATTAAATTAGGGCTGGTTACAGCATGGAAGTATTTTTTTATGCTCGAACAGTGCCTATTTACATGAAAATATGTTATAAGTGTGCGTATTAGCTCCGACACGTGACTAGAGTTTAATTCATAAGAACGAATATGATTCGTTATTATGAAAGTGTGTGAAAATGAGTGAAATGGAAGCAGACGTTGCGCGGTAAAGCATTCCCTACGCGCAGAGTTATTGACCATTATATTATGTTACCATTATTTTTATTTTTAATACCAAGGATGTATCCTTTCTCATGTAAACTTCAAAAATATTGTTTATGAAGACGAATATGAAAGTTTCTGTATCTATACTATTATGCTAACATATTTGAGCGTGCAAATATCTGGTACTACTGGTCTGAAATGAAAAAATATTTCTATGTTGAATAGTCAATTGATCGAGAAGGCTGTAGGCTGTATATCATGACGCTATGCCTAGTAGTAGGACTGGAGTTACGCGGGTGTAACCGCGGGGTAATGTATAACATCACCGTTTTAATAAAGAATATGCAAGTTACAGTACGGTGTGAATGCGCTCACTGCGGTCCATGTGCATTTACATCACTGTCCACGAAACGTGCCTCCTTATGCGTCGTTAATCTTGTTTATTATACTATTTATTATCTCCGAACAGCTCCCGGACGCGATTCCGTCCAAGACGCGGCATATTTTAAATTTAAGCACTCCGCTATTGTTTGCGAATGTTTGTATTTAATTATATAACTCGTTTTGGTGTGAAACGTAAATTGTTGAGTTAATTACAGCAAATTAATGATTTATTTTATCACATTTGTATAAAATATTTTATAATGTCGATCCGAATGATGAAATCCTACATATTTTGGTAACATATAAGTAGGTGTCATAAGGTTTTCTGTTGCTCTTTAAATTTTTTTAATAACACATTTTGAGTTTTAACCCACCATGCTAGGTGTGCAGTGCCTTTTTTAGTATAAAGGGGCAAGCGTCCAGGAGTAGTATGCGTTGCCCTCCTTCACACCACTTTCTTCCTGTTGGACCACTAGCTACTCACAAAACCGTATATACAGAGTCATCACTTTAAAGTCGGTATCATGTGATTGAAAGGTAGGTCTCCCTGGTTGTGCCGGCCTGATTTGGACGCAACGTAGTACTGACACTACCTATTAATTATCAGTGAGACTGGATGGTCCAAGAAAGAGAACTGTTTTGAGGAGGTCACGCTGCCGCATGTCTCTGGTGTACTAACGAGTTTTGCGTGGTGGTTAAATATTACAGTTGGAGATGACGGCGGTAGGGAGCCAAGTCTACATAGCCTCCATGCGGATATTTTTGGGTATTGATTGTCACCAATAAGGCGCGGACTCATTTGTAACCACCATAAAAAATCAATTCAATGAAATTTCATAACAATGATCTTTTTTATATCGAATAGGGGAACAAACGAGAAACCGGAGCCTTTTTATGACTACCGACGCCCTTGAACGTCCACATATTTACTATACCGATGTGTTGCCCCCTTCCCCACATTGGGCCACCGGCTGACATCAAACACAACATGCGACTCCGTGAGTGTCATTTTACAGCGGCATCGAATGAGCGAGAGGTGAAAACCTCCCCGGTCGTGCCCGCTCAAAACTGTTGCATAGGAGGATGGAGTGTCATGGCACTACCTCCTCCTGTGCAGCATGACACGATCTCTTCCTATGTTATAAATAAATATATATTAATGTTTACAAGACAAGTGTGTTAAAGTTCGAGCGTCGTACAAAAACATCCCCGGACCCAAAGGTTTCCTTCAGTTAATTAATATCGTAGCACTGTCCGTAGACAATTAAGAAGAACAAAATGTACTCCAGAGATTTTAATCTTATGTTTAAGCTAAGAAATAACAAAGGCGTTTCCAAGGAAATACCAGGGGTGTCACAATTGGGCTAGTGAGATCAGACAATTTACTTTTTATTGTGTAAGGTGTAACAAACTGTAAGGTGTTTCTGCGTACATGACATTTCTAATATTGTATAATTTACTTCATCTTCATCTTCATCAGCCCTTATCGGTCCACTGTTGGTCGTAGGCCACTTTCAGTGAACGCCAAGACTACCGATCTCCTGCTACTCGCATCCATCCCGGACCGGATACGGCACGGAGATAGTCTTCCCACCTGGCGAACCGACAACAAGGCTTCGTTTTCCTAAACGCAACCTCCACTCCAGAAGCCTACTGGCCCACCTGTTTTTTGTAGCAATTATGTTTTGCTATTTAAACAATTTATTACTACTTTGCCTGATTTTAGTTGGCTCATGAAGCCCAGAGGATGGGACGGGATCTTATTGGTTGTGTGTTCCTGTCCAGAGCTCTAAAGAAAAGATTTTCTTTTTTTCTCTTTGAGCTGGATGTAATATGAAGATATGAAGTTACCATAATCAGCCACTTTTGAATTTGAGGATTGACGAACAATCCAACTAGTGATGGCATTTATAATGAGATAAAGAAGGAACCATCCTGGTTACCGCAGGGAGTTTCGGACAACTACCCAGATAAGACTTCGTTCCTTAATATTTTACTAACCATTATTAAAAACTACATTGATTCCACTGGTCGTTTCTTGTACTATTTTAAGATTGTTCTTTATTGTAAATTGCCACATTCTGAGTGTGTGACCAGCCCATTGACACCTCAGAGTGCTTATTCTTCGCGTGATATCGGATACTTTAGTTCTCTGCCTTATGACTGTCGGACAGAGGAATACTCGACATAGCCAGTTGAGCTACCGCAAATTTGTGTACCAGTCCAAAGTTAAGAGGTCATGTTTCGGCCCCGTAGGTCATCACGGGGAGAACGCATTGATTGAAGACTTGTCTTCAACCTCTGCGGTAATAATAATGTGAATTTACTTATAATGTCATATTTGTCAGGGTTTTTTTTAATTTTGTACAATTTAGGAAAAAAAAAAAAATTCTTTTGAAACTGGCAAATAATCGTGAAACATGACAATGTCAGATTCTTTTGCTTGAATATTGTTGCAAAGAAAAAAAAATATTTTGCAAACAGAGCCCTATAGTAAATAGTACCGCTGAATCGAAAGAGCAAGGAGACACAGCTACGAATGTGCTTTTGGATCTTGTTTAAGGTTCGGTATCAACACCGACAGTTTGTTACACCTTACACAATAAAAAGTAAATTGCCTGATCTCTCTTTATCTCATTATAAATGCAATCACCAGTCGGATTGTTCTTCAATTCTCAAATCCAAAAGTGGCTGATTATGGTGACATCATATACCGATCACACCTTTTGTCTGACCTTCAAACATAACAGATATTAATTTCATAAATTGTTTAAATAGCAAAACATAATTGCTACAAGAAGAACAGGTGAGCCAGTAAGCTTCTGGAGTGGAAGTTGCGTTTAGGTAAACGAAGTATTGTTCACGCTTCGCCAGGTGGGAAGACGATCTCCGTGACGTAGTCGGTTCGGGATGGATGCAATTAGCAGGAGATCGGTCGACGTGGCGTTCACTGAAAGTGACCTAAGACCAAGAGTGAACCGATAAGGGCCGATGAAGATGAAGTAAATTATGCAATATTAGAAATGTCATGTACACAGTAAATGTCAAATGTATCAGAAATATTACCTACCTTAAAATGTTACTAATAGTTGTATTATACATTGTGTTGGTACCATGTTAATAAATAAATACATAAACGCATGTTAAATGAAAAGCAAATTATAAACTAATTAAATCCGCGAGTCAATTGCTTTCAAATTGCTGCACATATTTTCGTTAAACACGGCTAAGAACACTCTCGATTAAATCACGCACGCACGGACGCACGCTCGCGCGCACGCACACACACGCACACACACACACACACACACACACACACACACACACACACACACACACACACATGCGGTCAATTTTATAACATCCCTCTGTCCGTCTCCGTCGGGTGTTTACACGAGCTACAGATAGATATAAGGACACCCATATTATGTTCCATTATAAGGCGTTTTTCTCTTGCTCTCGGATTAAAGAACGAAATAATATTTATTTTAATTAGACGTAATGTAAATATTAAATGTGATATTATCCTTCTGATATAATAAATGTGATAGTTTGTATGTATGCTTGTTATCCTTTCGCGCTTCTTATCGTCAAAACTACTGAACAGATTAAGATGGAATTTGTAACAAATATTATTATAGTCCGGAATAATGTACAATTTTATGGCGAAAATAAAATATTTTTTTTGACATAGATATTAATGAAACTGCAGGGCCCAGTAGCTAGTATCCTAATATATTATAGAACAAAGTACCCAAAAGCTGTTTGTCTATATGTGATTTTTTCAAAATCTATTTAGCGGGTTGTCGTTCGGTTTTCACCCACGAATAGAGCATATTATCGAGGAAGGTTGCAGCGAATACCTCCTGTTATTCACGGGTGAAACCGGAGCGGATCGCTAGTGTACATATACCAAATAAATATTATAACGACCCATGAATGTTAATCATTATAAGGATAGCAGCAAAACACTCGAATGTAATATTCATAACAGCCTGAACACAGTTGCGCAATATGAGCTCTTGGTTCAACTGTAGTTGTAATTAAATCCGTTATCCGCTCCAGCCGGGTCCTGTACAGCATCGCAGATAGACTGTGTCGCTTAATTATTGTTAGAACTGTAATATACTATACGTGTTTGCTATGTAAATTATTAGCTTCAGAATAAAATGTAAAGACGTTGAAAAGTTCTGTAAGAGGTAGTGTCGTGCTGCAAAGGAGGAGGTGGTGCCATGCACGATGCATGACACTACGTCCTCCTATGCAACGGAATTGGGCCGGCACGACCGGGGAGGTACCTCCCGCTCACACAATACTGCTGTAAAGTGACACCTTCGGTGATTGAAGTTAAATTTTTTAAAATATGCAGGGGCTAACGCGCAGTCGAAGTCAAAACCTTTTCAAAATATATCCTTCTATCTTTCTTATTTTTATATCTATTCAAACGAGAAGTCGGGTCTTTTGATGCGTTGCCCTCCTATAACCCTCTACATGGGGTCACTGGCTACTCAAAAACCGCACGAAACGCGACAGCGACGCTGTCACTTTACGCTAGTATCAAGTGAGTGGTCACTCATCAAGAATGTATTATCATGCACCATGAATGGCACTACCTCCTTCTATGTAGTACGGCAGTACATACTTCCTTCCTACGTTTCCTACGTTCATACTTCCTTCCTTATCCGAAGCGCCACCGGAAACTTACAAACTGTACTAAATGCGATAACTAGGTATAAGTTTAAGGTATCATTGTGTCGTGGTCCAACCTGGCTATGTTAGCTCTTACAAACTCTCAACAGTACATAATTGGCAATATCAGTACGTGAAGCATAACCTTTGCAGCCTTTTTATGGCAATATCAGTACGTGAAGTATACATTATTGGCAACATCAGTACGTGAAGCATAACCTTTGCAGCCTTTTTATGGCAATATCAGTACGTGAAGTATACACTATTGGCAATATCAGTACGTGAAGCATAACCTTTGCAGCCTTTTTATGAAAATTGCGCGGACTGAAGAGGATGAAATTAGGCACACCTATAGCTTATATGCAGGAGAAGTGCAGAACGATAATACACTTATATAAGATGAATGACATTTATTATATCAATTAAATAAATCGTTACCCACACTACGGTAGGCACACAATGTTAAATCTTCTGTAACATAATTTGTGACACTGTCAAACACACTGTGGACGTACGACATTTATATAAGATGAATTACATTTACTATATCAACTAAATAAATTGTTACCCACACTACGGAAGGCACACAATGTTAAATCTTCTGTAAGACAATTTGTGACACTGTCAAACATACTGTCGACGTACGACATTTATATAAGATGAATTACATTTATTATATCAACTAAATAAATAGTTACCAACACTACGGTAGGCACACAATGTTAAATCTTCTGTAACACAATTTGTGACACCGTCAAACATACTGTCGACGTACGACATTTATATAAGATGAATTACATTTATTATATCAACTAAATAAATCGTTATCCACACTATGGTAGGCACACAATGTTAAATCTACTGTAACACAATTTGTGACACTGTCAAATATACTGTGGACGTACGACATTTATATAAGATGAATTACATTTATTATATCAACTAAATAAATCGTTACCCACACTACGGTAGGCACACAATGTTTAATCTTCTGTAACACAATTTGTGACACTGTCAAACATACTGTCGACGTACGACATTTATATAAGATGAATTACATTTATTATATCAACCAAATAAATCGTTACCCACACTACGGTAGGCACACAATGTTAAATCTTCTGTAACACAAATTGTGACACTGTCAAACATATTGTGACGTACGACATTTATATAAGATGAATTACATTTATTATATCAATTAATTAAATCGTTACCCACACTACGATAGGCACACAATGTTAAATCTTCTGTAACACAATTTGTGACACTGTCAAACATATTGTGACGCACGACATTTAGTTTTATTATATACCAATAAAAAGGGTTTACAGTCAAGATGTATACGAAGTCAAATGATTTTTTACAATCTTGATCGAATTTCGATCTATGGGCGATCACTCGTTAAGAATAATTGCAAAAGCGATGAAGCCGGTGGCCCACTGGGGGCGCGAGAAGGGCAACGCAAGTGGATGTCAATGGGCTCTGATTGCTCGTTTGCCCCCTATTCTATAAAATAAATCATATTCCGGCTGCTGTTACTGATGATGATGAAACATGCATAGCATACATCTTAAATAAGTAAAATTGTTAACCTAGATTTGTGAAAACCTTTATCAATAAGAGCACTTATTTTCTATTTGACAATATGAATTGAGCTTTATTAGCCTGGCCGCCTGCTGTGTGCCCGGACGAAATTGAAGGTGCTTATTCCGGAGAGTCGCGCGTAACTTTATTTGTTCCAGATAAGTTATGCTGCAGATATTCTCACGAAGTCACACTCAGCATTTCCTATTTCACTACAATTCTTTTTCAACTACTTCTTGTTATAAATATTGTTCGCTTGCTACATTTTTTCAGTTTTGTTAAGGGAAAGTTATATTTTTGGTGTGGTTTTTGCTCACGAATCGCATTGTATACCCAACATTATAATGGATAACTTATTTTGAAATATTCACAGTATTTATTTTCTCTAAACATTATTAATTGGGGTTTTTATAACATTAAGGTATGTCGACCTTTAAACAACGTTCAAGGCACAGGACAGGTTCGGCATGATATCTGTGAAGTACCTGCCACTGCTGGCGACGCTGTAGCACTTGCCGTAGCAGTTTATCACAATATATAGCATGCTGCTGCCTCGTACTAAACTTTCTTACTAGCATTAATTTACCAGCAGCCCGCCGCTCGCTTGTGTCACTACGATTTTTTTCTATAGAGCAGCACCAAACTCACAAATTGCACAAAACGGGAACCTTTACGACAGTATCATATGAGCGAGAGGTACTTCCCTGATCGTACCCAACTCCGCTGCAGCATAGCACTACTTTCTTTTTATAGCATAAGGGGGCAAACGTGAAATCGGAACCTTTTGATTACTACTGACGCCCATTGATATTCGCATAATTGTTACGCAGATGTGTTGCCCTCCTATCACCCCCCTAATAGGCCACCGGCTACTCACAAACCGCACGAAACGCGACAGCGACGCTGTCATTTTACGCTGGCATCATGTGAGCGAGAGGTCTTCCACGGTCGTGCCAACCCAATCCCTCCTCCTATAAAGCATGCACTTACTTCGATGGTACGTTGTACTCTCCCCATGAGCCAACTGATAGTAAACTGCACGAAACACAACGGCAAAGCCTCTTCCTGAGTTTTTCAGTACTCGGTCGCCTTCCTAACGAAAAAAAATAATTTTATAATAATAAAAAAATTCCAATAAATATTAACATGAAAACTAAAATAAGACATTGTACATTACATTAAAAAAAAAACTGTCAAGGTAATCAGTTAAAGCAGTACTATTCGCCTAAATATTGAAATTTACATCAGTGTTAGGTGTCTTTACCTTAGGTCTTCCTAAATGGTCTGTAAAAAAAAGGGTTGATTATGCCAATTATGAGAAACAATTGGCAGAATCAAAGTGAGATATCCGCTTTTAGGGTGGTAAGAAGTACGCTCCCCCTGTCTCGGTTTTGATTTACCGATGGAATAATTATGAAAAATATGGCACTATAGAATCCGACTAGCCTTTGAAATAATAATAAATGATATACATAATATTATTGTTACCTATAGTTTTATACTTAACATTTCAAAGAGAAAATATCGTTTTTGTACGTTTGTTATAACGAATAGGATCTAAAACTACTGGACCGATTTAAACCATATTTTCACAAAGCTTTCACTGGCAAATATGCACGACACAGTTAAGAAAAAAAATTATAACTCCTTCTTCCCAGACATTTTCGGAGGCCTAATTACTAGGAAGTGCATTGTAGTACTCATACCTAAATAGTTGATACCTATACCTAATTACTATGTATTCAAATATAACCACTTCATATTTTGTAACGCTATACGTTCTAATTCAAGTTTTGATATTTATGTCTTAAGTATACGCAAATGTTACTCATTACAATGAAACTATTCTTGCGGATTTTATCGCGATGTATTTAATTATTTGAGTACGGGTCACGGGTGGACTGAGACCATGCCATAAACCACGATAAAATCCGTAAAAGTAACATCAACAACAAATCACCACGCCAGTTCCCTGACGGGGTAGGCAGAGAGAAGGGTGCGCATGTCACAATCCTTACATACCTGCCTTGCCTTCTCCACTTTCATAACCATCTTCAAACAAACACGCCGGTTGCGAAGACTCCGAACACCACCTTCGGACAGTACCCGACCAATATCATCGTGGTATTCCAGTCTCGGTTTTCCCGGACTCTAATCAGTTTCAATTTTATCCGTTAAGATTAGACATTAGAAATGAACTGAATATAGATTCAGTCACAAAGTAAACATTACAGTGACACACATAGTTTACACATTGTCAAATGAAATAGGTACTTACCAACATTAGATAAACAAAATATATAATTATTACAAAATCGTCTAAGTTTAAATAAAATATGAGTAAGTAGCAACATACCAGTAGAAACAGAGTACAATTTAGAACGGCTAGTACAAACAACATAATTTGAGAACCAAGACACCTCTTGAAGAACAGTAATGCAACTTTGTACCGGCACATGCTAAGAATATCATATGAATATAATCAACACCGCTATTCTGTGACAACCTAAGGATATTTCTTATATAGGTTGGGGACAAACGACAAATCGGAGCGTTTTTACTACTACCAACGCCCATGAACATCCACATTATTGCTATACCGATGCGTTGTCACCCCCCAATGGGCCACTGGATACTCACAAAATGCACGAAACGCGACACTGAAGATGTCACTTTACGGCGGTATTATGTGCGCGAGAGGTACCTCCTCGGTCGTGCCGGCCGAGACTTCAATTCCGTTGCATAGGAGGATGTGGTGTCATGCACCATATTTGAATAATTAAAGCAGTTAAAAATCTTTACGAGGACACACAGCACATCGGTATTTAGAAAATAGACTTATAGCAACTATCTGTAACATGTGGGTACTTTTAGTTGTTTTCATAATAGACATACACAGTAGTATATACATACATACATATAAAACGATGAAAAAATCTCCAATATATATATATATATATAATATTGTAATATTAAATTGGTGTATGTAATATTGCTCATTATACTATTAAACCTTATGAAAACACGCAACACTTCCCGTGTACAGAGTCGCGAGTGTTATAAATAATGGAACGGTAATGTAAACATCCTGTATAGCGCATGTCACGTATTCAATTACGGCGCAATCACAAAATGTAAGATCGAATTAATTTTATACCGACCTCATTGCTGCACTGTACAATGTACGCGCTTTAATTACTGACGCCAGTAATACCTGAACAAACAGCGTTTGGCCTACACGCTCCATACACATGAAACTCTTTTTAATTTCATTTGGAACTCGTGACTAATTATGGTATTGACATTATTTTTTGCCAGAGGTAGGGACTTGGTACGTTGCAGCCGCAATGAGCCGGCACGACAGGGGGGAGGAGGCTATCGCTTATCTTTGCGTTTCATGCAGTTAATTAGCTGACAGTGGCCCAATGCTTTGGTGGGGAAGAGAGAAGGAAAACACAGTCTGCATTGGAAGATCTCTTTTAGGTTGGTATAGTCATCAAAATAATCGGAGTATACGTTTTTTTTTTTTTTTTTTTTTTGTTGACGCAGGGAAACGCATTTACGCGCCTTCACTGGCCCTGGGTGGGGTCCAGTGGTGTGTGGGGCTCGCGGCACATTATATAGTGCCGAATACCCACAAAAACCACCGCGAGTGCCACCAGTGCCGTCTTTGATGAGGTGCCCCGGAACAACAAATCATCAGGCCGCCTCCACAGATGGGGTTGTCCCGCACCACAGGACAACCCCACCGACTTTGGGACAGTGCAATGGGGTGAGGTTCCCATCCTCGCTCCTTGCCCCGTGCGCAAATGCGCCGCCACTTCTTGCTCTTTTGTCCCCTCTTCTTATTAGAGAGGTACAAAGAGCGGCACCTCCTCCTGCTCTTAAGTCCCCTCTTCTTATAGGAGGGGTACTAAGAGCCGCCACCTCCTCGGTTCAATTGGCTTCGCCCAAGGTGTCTCGGATAACCCAAGACTACTGAGCCCCACCGCCACGACAAGGCTTGAACCATGGTGGGGGAATATACGTTTGATCTACTTTACTATAAAACAAAAAACAAAATTAAACTTGTATTTGTCACGGAGATTGAAAGGTTTCAGTTTACTTTCCTTTAGGTCAAAGACTAATTTTAAAGTCTATAAAAGAAAACGTCTGCTTTCAAAATCTATCGTATGTCGGCCCATCACTACTAATTATTTGTAGAGTGCTGAATTTGGTTTCCTTTTTTGATCACCAAGAGTGTTAGAACGAATTTTAGAAAGGGGTTGAGCGATGCTTTATTGCAGATGGAATTGCTAGGTACTTCTCCATCACAAGATACCGACGCAAAATGAAACCTGCACTATCGCGGTGCGTGTGGTTTGTTTTCTTGTGGCCGATTAGGGAGGAAAAATATCTGTGGATTTCCATGTGTGTGTGTGTAGATAAGTTGCTCATATGCCCAATTATAGTTTTAAAAAAGTGTATGTGCACATATGTAAACTGGTTAGATGTTGTACTTCAGGAATTCGGTTTTGTTGCATATCGGCAAAGATATTTACATAGTGGGTATTGTTATGACAGCTATGCCAGCTGATGCCCGTGTTAGACAATATCCAGTACGGCCCCGAAGGCCATAGCTTGCCATTATATACGTAAGATTCCTCAGCTAGAGTCCATCTCTTAGGATAGTCACACAGCACATATAAATATATAAGAGGTTTTTCGTAATGGTGTGCGCGCGTATTCTGAAAATTTAGTCTCGTCATTTTTCCCCAACGCGCGAAAATAAGTATAACTACAAAAATATACCTATTCTCCACAATTAACATCATCCTATTCTCTACTACAACAACAGCATACGTTCAAGTACTTTTTCCTGTATAGTCGGGTAAAACATATGATTCATTCGAATGAAAATTCACCTCGTAATTTATTTAGGTGACGCGGACGAGATTCCGTCGAACGAAACGCACCTTGCTTAAATATTGATGCACTTCCAAAATATTTACGTCCGAAGCACATACGTGGAATGAAACGTTGTAAAGTACATGTTGTTTGGTTTTTATGAAAGAGAATTTTTAATCAACCTATTTTAGAAGGAATAGATTAAAAATGCAGTTCTTTGAATATATTTTTTTAATCTATTAAATTAATTAATACCATATAATATACTGTACATTTTTAATATACAGAATTACTACTATTTTATATAAAATTTCATTCTTAGAGCCTTAAATTATATTTAATCTTCTTTTCAAAACGCAGTCGGGAATTCACTTTATTTCCGACTAGCATCACCCTGTGGTTCAGCCACGTAACTGCAATCCCACCGGTCGTAGCGTCATGATATACAGCGTATAGCCTTCCTCGATAAATGGCCTATTTAACACAACAGTAGTTTTTCAAT
Source organism: Eumaeus atala (assembly GCA_017140195.1). NCBI lineage: Eukaryota > Metazoa > Arthropoda > Insecta > Lepidoptera > Lycaenidae > Eumaeus > Eumaeus atala. Next base: position 82,503 of record JAFELO010000381.1, on the reverse strand, counting down.
TTGGAATAGTAGTACGCATGACTAGCACGTTTGAACAAACACAAAATCATAAGCTCCTCAGCCTTATATTATTAGCCTATACTAATAAAGTATAGATGATACATCAAGAAATATATTATTTTAAGTTTTGATCCCTATGATTCATGATATCAAAACTTACGCATGTAAAACCACGAGGCGCAGCTAGTATGTACTGTTCTTATAATTACCCTCATCCTGGGCCACTTGCATAATGAAATAAATTTTGTGCAAATAGCGAAAACACTTTGTAAGTAGCTAAGCGAAAACACTTTGTAAGTAGCTAAGTATATTCGCGAGAGAGTTGGTGATCATACAGCTACAGAGCTCCGCCCTGGGCGTCTGGCGAAGGGCGGAAAACAAGTTGAGTAAAGTAAACATATATTAAGACGGCGCCCAGAGTACTAATGTAAATTTAATTTAATTAAATAAACAATGCCGTGGAGGATTCGTGGAAATTAAAGTTAAATAGTTCAACAGATTTCCCGCGTCTTTACATGAAACTAATTAGTCATTCTTTATTGTGATTTATAATATTATACCCTTACATATAAAAATACCCGGGATATTTTCAAAATTTCGGGCAAATTTAATAAGATTTTCGCAGTTTTTTTATTTATTAATTTTAAAAGTCTGGTCACATGGGGCATATTTGAAAAATGCAGAAAAAGAGGGACTTAATAGTCATGATGACCATATAATGTATATTAAATCAAAGATCACAAATCAAATGTTTATTTTATTACTTTAAGCCAGATCAATGTGTATTTTTATGAAAGAAAACATAAAATAATACAATCCGCCATAATATGCTGGAGGCAGGAATAAGAGCGAATGACGTCACGTTAGAGCAAACACGTAACTTGCTAGGATATTTTGTTGATTAATATACTAGTACAGTGAGGAATTGCACACGACCTATTTTTTGTAGTATAGGGGGACAAACGAGCGATCGGAGCATAGTTATGCCGACGCGTTGCCCTCCTTTTCACCTCCCCCCCAACTGGCCACCTGTCTACTCACAAACCGCACCATAGTGTCACTTTACGGGGGTATCAAGTGGTACCTCCCAGGTCGTGCCGGCTCTACCTCTTCCTATGCAGTATGGCGCTACCTCTTACAATTTCTTTGATTCCAAATTCATGTTTTGAAATAAAATGTCATTTCTACGTGGTTGAATGTTATAAGAGGTAGTCCCATGCAGCTATCCAGACAATTACTTTTGATTCAAAATGATTGCTATGAGGTCACGTTTTATGCGGTGAGATATTTATGTAAGTATGTAGTCATCGAAAGGACCGACAGCGCGTTTGTCCCCTTATACTATTAAGTAGTGATTATAAGCATGCTGGTTTTACCAATGTTTACGAGGAATAATAATTAATTTTGCTTGTACACAAATTTTCAAAGTGATCTTATTATAATTCTTCGTTCTTTCATGGTCTTTGTTCTCAATCTGGTAACACAGACCGCTCTATGTTAATTCGGCGGGAACGAGATGAAATTTTGATCAATTCAGTAAGCTCCGAGTGCAGATTCGCAGAAGCTTATTGAAGTACGCTACGTGCTTCCTGGAAGTATAATTTGATCTAAATTTAACCCCTGTAACCCTGTGACCCCACTTTATGTATTTCACCTGTCACGCAGACTCAATTTTATTGCAACTTTAATACTTTCGTGTCACGGTTCTCCCGCTTATTATGCTAGGTTCAGCTCAAGTTATACCTTCTTGTGGTTATACTTCTGTCTAAAATAGAATAGATTAGGATAAAACTTTATTAAGAATACAATTGTACACTGTTAAACATTTCATTACCATAATTGTTAGTTATGCTAAAATACTACGATAATTTTTCTTTCATCATCATCAGCCCGATAACGTCTACTGCTGGACGTAGCCTCCCCGATAGAGCCTAAATAATAGAAGAAACTAGGTTATGTTTTTGACCTTTTCTGTCATATTGTGTATGGTAGGATAATTATCAAAAATAATACTAATTCTATTTTTCTTTTTCCGGCTTTCTTTTTATTTACTAATTATAATAAAACTACTTTAACGGATTTTATCGCAGTTTATTAAGTATTTTACGATCCCGACGTTCTAGACTCCTTACAGCTATGGTCACTGAGATACCAAAATGTCCGGATGTCATAAGTTATTAAAACTACCCGAAGATTTTATATAGTTATTTAGTTGTACCGATTAACGCCTGGATTTTGATTCTGTCATGTTTGTACCTGGGTCAAACGCAGGAAAAATCACCCAGACATTTTTTCAATTGAATTGAATTGAATTGAATTGAATTTCAATTGAACATTTTTTCAATAGACATTTTTTCAATTGAAGAGCATCCAAATGCTCTTTAATTTCAATAGCCTCATGGAACACCCTAGGACGGAATCTGTATTCTTTCGCGAGGAGTTGTGCTTCATCAAATCCAATGTAATGACAGGGGCCAACCTCAGTGTATCCACAGACTACAGATTTTTTTAACGCAACGGTGTTTAATGTCTGCTATATGTTATTTGACGTGAGTTTTGATTAATCTTTTTGTTTGTCCTATATACGAGAGAGACAACAGTCACAATCAATTTTATATACTCCTGCATCTTGTAGGGGACGTGGAATTTTACTGGTGGTAAAAATTGGCTGATATTTTTTGGCTTAAGCCGCAAATAAGTTTTTATTGAAGCACGCTTTAAGGATGTAGCTAATTTTGCCAGTCCCGCTTTTATATATTGCAAGTAGGCGTTCGACGGTGGCTGGTTTCACTCGGTGCCTGTGATGTATTTGGGGATCCCGAAGCTTGTTGCCTCGCAGAACTTGCTTGACATGTTGAAATTCGGTGTCCAGGTGCTGCTCGATGATGATACCCCGTGCTCTCTAAAATAAAGATTTACCACAGTAGATAACGGTGATTGTTGGTGTTGGTTGGATGGTGAGAATTGCAGTTAAGGTACCTTATCTGTATGAGTATGCTTCCGGTGCACCGTGTGGCTCAACGTGTTATTGGGCCTGCGAATGATTAAAACGTCTAAGAAAGCTAAAGAGTGACTTTACACGCGACAGTGAATTTAATTTTGGAGTTTATACTGTTTATATTTTTACTTTTTTCTTGTTGACGCGGAGAAACGCATTTATGCGCCTTTACTGGCCCTGGGTGGGGTATAGACCCCACCAATAGTAGTGTGTGGGTCACGCAGCACATAATAATGCCGAATACCCACAAAAAACCACCACAAGTGCCATCAGTGCCGCCCTTGGTAAGGTACCCCGCAGCCAAATCATCAGTGCACCTGGACGGCTTGTCAGCCCCCTAAGGGGCCAACTCCACCTCCACAGATGGAGTTGCCCCGTAGTACAGAACAACCCCACCGACTTTGAGACAGTGCAATGGGGTGAGGTTTCCATCCTCGCCCCTTGCCCCGTTCGCAAAAACGCCTCCACCTGTAGCCCTTTGGTCCCCTCCTCTTATAAGAGGGGTACCGAGAGCGATTCCTCCTTCTGATTTTTAGACCCCTCTTCTTATAAAAGGAGTGCAAAGATCCCCCCCGGACCAATTGGCTTCGTCTGGGTTCTCCCTAGGCTGCTGAGCCCCACTGTCACGACAACGGTGGGGTTTATATTGTTTCCTACGATATCATTTTGTAATATAACAATGTTTAATAGGAGCACGATATGATATGATATCTCTCTCTCATATTCTTCTACCACAAAACGGGAGCTACGTCGTGTTTCATATGGTGTATGATTTTTCAGAGTCCCTCCAGTGTTTGGGCGTTCGTTTTACCCATTTATACCATAAATTACTATTATCAATGCGACAGTATTTATGTACGTTTATTATTTTTGCACACTAAATACCAGTGCAATGAACTTTGGAACATACTTAGACAACAAACTGGAATAATAAAAGAAATTAGGGGTTGGTGATGCTGGCATATACTTTATCTGGATTAAACCGTGAGCAAAGCGAGTAATATTAGTTCAAAGTAAGATTAGTATTTTACACACAAAACTATTTCAAACCCTTAGAAATGTCAAAAGAAATTGTTATCTGTAAATTATATTTTTAGTTAGTACCTAAATATCTGATGCCGGGAGCTAGTTCACAGGTAAAATAAAATATTTGGAACAATTTTTCCTTTTAATATAGGAAATACATATATACAGGCTGACTGGTAAAAACTGTACATACTGACAGAAGCTATTCAGTAATCAATTTTGATCCCAAGTATGTAAAAAATGTACTTTATATTTCACCAAATTATCTTAAAACAACTGCAATTTTAACTTGGCGCACGGGAACATGAACCCGTGATTTATTTTCCTGTGTGTAGCAAAAACTATTTTACGCCAGGAGGTAAGTATTTAATTACCTTTTAATCAGAGTCGACAGCGTGTTGCTATAGCCGCTCATGGTGCCGCGAGTAGGGTCACCATGGATAAAATATTTGACCTAAACTCTATGTGTTTATGTTGTTCTAAATACACAATATTTTGGTTTTCTATTTTTTATTTGTGCACATTACGTTACTTATCGTGTCCTTCAATGTGTACAATATTTTATCAATCAGCCCGTGCTCTTGACGATCACCAACAACCATAGACTTTCGCTGAGCTAAGAGTAAATGTTGCAATGTCCAGCTAAGAAAGTGTAATGTTCATGATGAGCTTAAAGTAAATATGCCAATGTCCAGCTAAGAAAGTATAATGTTCATGATGAGCTTAAAGTAAATATGCCAATGTGCAGCAAAGAAATAACAATGATAATGATGAACTTATTAAAACAACATAATTATTATTTATGTTCATAAATTACGTTAATCAAAACCAAAAGCAAAACCACCGTGAATGTTATATTCACGGTGGCTTGCGGCCGAAATGAAAATGTCTTGTGAATTCCTTTGTTAATTATGATATTTAAGATTACACCAGTTTTACTGCTGTTTGACTTATTGAGTGAGATCGTAAAACAGAAATACTTGCCATTAAATTTTGACACAGACGAGTACTTCTATTTATCAAAAATAAAAGGTAAAGGCTATGCGGCTGAACTGCTGACATGATAGCAGAGGTACCTGTTATTCTCAGTATAAAGCTGCATAGTAACAGCTATGTCACATTTTCTGTGAGTTGTGAGTTTCAGGTGGCCCATCGGAGATGCAAAGATGGAAGAAAGGTAAAATAACTGCATAAGAATTGTGTGAACGACTTTACAGCACACGTAGAAGAAGCTATTTGGTGATACAGACCGATTTATAACTAAAAGTCTTTTCGTTTGCCCTTTTTTGTTGCTGTTTCTGAGTAGCCGTTGGTCCATTTTTGGGAAGGAGGAATGGAGGGCAACGCATCGATATATAAATAATGAGAAAAAAATTAGTAATCGAAGTATTTGACGGTTGCCCACGTCTATGGACATCCGCAATGCTCTTGTCATGCAGATGTGTTGCCCCGTGTTCCTCCTTCCGTCCGAAGAGCCGCGACCACTCACAAACCGCATGAAACTACAGAGGTGTCACTTTACAGCGGTGTTACGTAAGCAAGAGGAACCTCCCTGGTCTGGCCAGCACGAACCGACTGCATCTCAGCATAGCACTAGCTCTTACTAAATCTTACCTACCTTATACTATAAAAAGCCAACCTGAGCGTACATGTTCTGAAGGTCACGTCGTAATTGAACAAAATGAAAGAATTCTGCTTCAAAAGGTCTTGATATCAATGACGAAATAAAATATAATTGATGCTTTGTTCTGCGGTTTTTGTCTCACAAATGCTTTTAACAATCTTTATTTGTGTTTTATACATCAAACGGAATCATTTATAAATATCCTGTTGTTTGGGTTCCATATCCCAAAAGAAAAAAGTGGAACCCTTAGACGTAGGATCACTTTGTTGTCCGTCTGTATGATTTTTTTCAAACTTGAACTTATGCTGCTTAAGCGAAAGGAAACACAGCTTCTTATGTCCTGTGTTTGTCCGGTGACGAGACTAGGTTTAGGCTCGAATAAATTGTTCCAGCCCTCAATCACCCGCAGATGGGAGAGATGCACCACCTAATTGACAACGTTTATAAAAGCTACTTTGGCGATTATTATCTTGATATGAAGCTCTGTATGTCTATCAATATAGGAAGAGGTAGTGCCATGCTGCATTGGAGGTAGTTGTGGCATGTCCAATGCAACGGAAATGGGCCGGCACGACTGGAGAAGTACCTCTCGCTCACTTGATACCGGCGTAAATTAACAGCGTCGCTGGCTTGTTTTATGAGGTTTATGAGTAGCCGGTGCCCTATTGGGGGGTCTTATCAGGGCAACGCATCTGCGCAACAATGATGCGAATGTCCATGGGTGCCGGTAGTCATAAAAAAAACTCCGATTGCTCGCTTGCCCCTATGCCTTATGATATATAAAAAAACCTTTACCTCGAGAACGCATTGATTAATTGGATCAAGTTGAGATTTTACGTAAAGTACTGCAACATCTTAAAGATCTGAAACAAATGGATGGATGTAATCAAAGAATACAATCGTTTATCGACAGAAAATGGACCGAAACCACGTGTTACTCATATATATTTTTGATAATTATTTCTGTTATCACATTTCAACGCGGCATAGCCGAGGTGAAAAACTAGTTCTCATTTAAAGGGGTGATCGATAATCGAATGCTATTGTTCCTGCTTGGCCCCCGAGCACCGCCTGCACTGACAGCTTAATAACACTAAATCAAGCAGGTGATATATACATTGCAGAACTAATAGCAGGCATAAAACTTATTGGAAAACACTTATTTTATGTGCCAGTGATTTTTATTTGGCAGAAATTATTGTTTTTTTTTATCAGGTATCTTGCTTTTTTCTTTGTTTGATTTTTACAAAGATACATCACAAAAACTACACACCGGAAACCTTGTGGGGTAGACAGAGATAACTGAATGCCAGAAGTCACGTCGCTTAATTACTTGTATAGCTTTCTTAAAATTCATAACTCTCTTCATGCCAGCGAGCTGGTTGCAATGACTCTTGTCAGTTTCAATTGTCAACTGGAATCTACCGTCCAAGATTCTAAAGTGCGAGAGTCGTAAATGACGTTGGCGCGATAAACTGTTATGCTAACGTTACGGTGAATGCTGAATCGCACGATCATACTTTTAAAATTCTTATCTATGCACGATAAAGTATCTTTTCTTTGTTTCTATATTTCTTAATATGATGACTAGAAACCGGTAGTAGAAAAGTATTTGAAAGAAATTGGCTGTTTGTATATTTGTACATTTCCGGAACAGGCGAATTTGAATGGACCTTTTTTCGTATAGCTTTAGTAAACGGGAACGTCTGATTTTTTTATAGTATAGGGCGATAAACAAGAAATGAGAGTCTTCCAACGACTACTGACGACTATGAACATCAGCATATTTATGTCGATGCATTGTCCTCCTTTTAACCTCTTCCCTACCAATGATGTAGAACTAGGGACTAAAAATTTCAATTTTTTTCAAAATCGCGGGCACCAGGTCAATAATAAATAAGATCCACAAATATCCCCAAACGCCACGTGTTGCTCCGGCCTACATTATCCCGTACATACATGATCGACCCCTGTGAAGATACCCTCCCAGGGGGCACTCACATATGTGCGGATTACGTATGCGACCGCATACGTGGTGCTAAACTAACTCCCAAGCCAATATAAAAAGGAGCATCTGTCTAACGGCCGTTTTCGATGGATCTTGGCCACTGGAGTATAATTTTGACATAAGTTCCCTATGAAATGTGAAATGCATAATAACCGATTACAATATTCTATCTATCAATTGATTTGTCGGTTAGAGGTAGAATTTTGACATGATATTTCGAATAAAACTAATCTACACAAGTTGACTAGGGAGTCATTTTCATCACTTCAGTAGGATATTGAGTATTCTGTTCTCACATAAATTATGTAGAGAAGTAAGTAGCCTTTTACCAAAATATCTTAGAGAGTACTGAATGTGTTGATGTTCTGAGATTTGTTTGGAGATATAATATTAACATACTTCCAGGAAATAACTACACATCAAAGTAGGTCATGCTTAAATAGCGCGTCATGCTTAATCAATTTATCCATCATCAACTCTCATTTTGCCTGCATTACCGTGCTTACCGAGACGAAAATGTCAACGTGTTATTTCTTTAAAAAAACATTAATAAACTTGTGGAAGGAACAAAGAAAGAAGAAAGAAAAAAATGTTTTATTTGCTTGAATATGTGTACATAAGTAGATTGATTAGTAGTAGGTTAGTCTCCGAAATATTATGCAAATTTCATATCGAAGAAAGAGATCGGCTGTCTTGGCGTTCCTTGAAAGAGGTCCATGTTCAACAGTGGACCAATAAGGGTGATAATAATGATGACGGTGAAACTTGTAGAAGACTTACACAATACCGACTTCGCCCCTATTTATAGTTCTGCTGAAAGTCAACTTTGTGTTATATGTAATATAGAAAGTAGGAGTAGGAGTAGTAACTAGGAGTAAAAAAAAAATTAAACCGTGGATTACACCTGGTCTTCTTCATTGCATAGGGTTCAGAGATAAATTACATGTGAAATGTAGATCAAATCCTGAAAACCAAATATTACAAATAATACAAAAAAGGTATCGGAATTTGTAAAAGCTTACCAAAATAAATTAAAACTAATTACGATATGAAACTTCTACACCGAGCAGGAGGCTATTACCAGCAAATTTAGAAACACGTTAAGGACATAATGTATACTACGAGAAGAAAGAAGCAGGTATCACCTTCTACTCTGTTAACAACAAATTTTGTAAATATAAAATATATCTTGCAAAATAGCTACCTCGTAGTGTAGTAGTATGTTCAGCCACAGACGTGAGGTCTCGGTTTCCAATCCTGGGTTGGACCGTACGATAAAGTGCTATTAGGGTTTTTCTAATTCTAACAACTGTCCGGAGTCAGGAAGTTATCAGTGTTATACTCTCGTGCCGCGGAGTGCGCGTTATGCCGTCGGTCCTGTGTCTAATTTCTCTCCGGTCGTGTTGGATTGCTGTCCCATCGGAATAGGAGAAGGAGGAAATAGAGAGTACACTTGTGTCTGCGTGAACACTTGAGCACTATAATATGTCCCGTCAGAAGTGTCAATCTGAGGGACATTTTCCTAAATGTTTGACAAAAGCTATCCTTCAAACATCACAGAAAAATTTAAGTAATAGGATACGTAAGTTAATATACATTTGTAAAAGGCTTCAACATATGCCAGATCAACAGCTAATCAGACAAGCATATTTTACACTATGCCAATCGATAATTACTTATTGCATTACATTTTGGGCGGAGAAAACACTGCTACTAACCATTGAGGGAGCACAGAGAACAATAACTAAAGTATGCAGCTTCCATCCATTTCTTTTTACCAACGAACCAATTTTATAAGTCATTTAATGTATAGGGCATTGTCATTTAATATAACATATAAGGCTATTTTTGCGGATTCTATCGCGGATTATTTAATTATTAAACTAGCCCGACGTTATAGAAGCTATACAGCTACCATGGTCACGGTTGGACTGAGGTGACGGATGTCCTGATATTATAAATTTTTAAAAATACTCGTAGAATTATAATTTTAGTTGTTCCTATTAACACAAACGGTACTTATTATATATTGCAGTCTTGAGGCGTTACGTTTGCTTTTCGATTTGATTGTGTTTCACATTGGGTCCCAAGCAGAGGGAAGAACCCAGCCATCTTCTTTATTGAAATTTGGATGTTTTTTAATTTCAATAGCCTCACGGATCATCCTAGGAAGGAATCGGTGTTCCCTAGTGAGGATTTGTGCTTTATCAAATCAAATGAGCATAGGTCAACTTCAGCATGCTCACAGACCGCAGATTTTGTAACACACGTTGGGGTTCAATATCGGCCATATGTTCTTTAGCGAGAGTTTTTATAGATCTTTTAATTTATCCTATATAAGAGAGTAAACTATCACAGTGAAGCCTGTACACTCCTGCAATCCGTATCCATAATCAGAATCCTTGAAAGTAGTTTTATGGTAATGACTAACATTCGCGGAGGCTTAATACATCAATATCATTTAATGTGTTAACTATTCGCCAATCGTTCGTATTGAATGTAGTGCTATCTTAATATATATAAATCTCGTGTCACAATGTTTGTCCTCAATGGACGTGCCACGTGTTACTTAGACTGAAGTGTAAATTGAATTCATATTATAATGAAGATAATACAGTGAAATTAATCCTGTTTTTTACTTATTTGTGCTTCATTGATCAAAACTTTATAATTTAATTTGAATATATGTATGTAAGTATTATCACATAATTATAACATTTAATTAAAATGTCAGTGCAAAAATGATACACAATTTCCTACACTTTTTCAATAGTTGTATAAATATATTTTTTTATTGTTTTTATTTAACCTCTATTAAAAAATATTTAGCACTTATTATTTCAATGTGCTATGATATCAAGTTTTTCAGATTTTTTTTCTTATATTTAAACGATTAAATTAGTATTTCAATTCTTATTGAAATTATTATTTAAACTCTATAATTTAAATATCTATATGTCAGTATTATCTCAATATAAAAGTTAATTAGAATGATTTTAATTCTTTTTTCTCATATTTAAACGATTAATTTATTATTTTCAGTCCAAAGCCACGGAAAAAATCTAACCTCAGCAACGCAAGCACCAGAGAGGCACAACGCAAACGTATTAAAGGAGCCCATCAGTTGGCAGAACAAATTGAATCAAGAAATCCAGCTCAAAGAATCAGGACAGCAGAACGTCATGCACAAGAATCTCAAAAACAGTATAACGAACGTGTTCAAAAGAATATCATAAGAACAACAGCAGCAGGAGAACGAGACATAGCTACAGTAGGAGCACAGGAACAATAATTTCATTTTGTACATGTAAGTAATATCACATAGTTTTATAAAAGTTAATTAATATATCAATAAGAAAATGGCACAAAGCTCCCCACACTTTTTCAATAATTGTACAATTTTTTTTATATTATTTTTATTTAACCTCCATTGAAAATTATTTTGCACTTATTATTTCAATGTGCTATGATAACACATTTTTCAGTTCCTCTTTATAACATTTAAACGATTAAATTATTATTTTCAGTCAAATGCCAGCGAAAAAATCTCAGAACCTCAACAACGCGAGCAGCTAAGGGTCACGACGCAAACTTGTTGAAAGAGCTCAGCAATTACCAGAAAAAATCGAAACAGGAAATACAGCTCAAAGAATCAGGACTGTAGAAAGTCGTGCACAAGAATCTCAAGAACAGCGTGACGAACGTCTGCAACAAAATATTACGAGAACAAGAGCGGCACGAGAACGAAACATAGCTACAGTACGAGTACTAGATCGACAAAGGCAACGGATCAGCCACTCATTAACACGTGCATCATTCGTTCGGCTTGCCTTTGAATATGCACCAGATATTAACTAAACAGCGCATTCAAAAATTGCTATCGGTGGAATGGATAAAGTATGTCAATATTGTCAGGCATTGAAATTTCGGAATGAAGCAGCCGGCATGTGCTGCATGCATGCGCACATCAGGAAAGGTTGTGCTGTCACCTCTACCCGCTCCGCCGGAGCCTTTATTATCCCTTCTTTCTGCCATTTCAGATGATTCCAAATTATTTTTGCGTAAGATACGCAAATTTAATTCTTGCTTCCAAATGAAATCATTTGGGGCAACAAAAATTTGCATTGCATCCGATGGACGTAATTTTGAAACTACATTCAAAATTCAAGGCCAGGTGTACCATAAAATCGGATTACTGATGCCAATGCCTGATAACAATCCGAAATTTCTTCACATTTATTTTATGAGCGATTGTGAAGAACGCGTGACGACTCGGTGCCTATATAATTTTATTGAACAATCAGGGGAAAGAGCAATTGTGATATTATTGGAAATTTTTTTGGAAGACCACAATCAACTAATTCAATTGATCAGAAGAGTTTCGCCACGACTGCAAAATGACAATTATCAAATCGTCATAAAAGCCGACAAAGTACCTTTAGGTGAAAATGCTGGTAGATTCAACGCTCCAACTGTTGATGAGGTTGCTGTTATCATGGTTGATGATCCAGTTGACAAAAGATATATAAAAATGACACGGCGAGACAACACTGTCAGTACGATTTCGGATCTACACCGTTCATATGACCCACTACAATATCCATTGATATTTTGGCAAGGACAAGATGAATATCACCTTAATATCAAATAGTATGATCCAAATACCGGTAAATTTGACAATTATCTATTTACTTTCTTACAGTATGTATATATTTTAATTGCATTTTTTTTTTTTAGGTGATTACGGAAATAATAAAATTAGCTCAATGAACTACTATGCACACCGAATAATGGTTAGACAACATCAAGACAATTATCCTTCCTTCGATATCATCAGCTGTTCCATCAATACATTGTTGATATGTATGCTTAGGTCGAAGGCGATCGCTTGCGATTCCTTCGATTCAACCAGGCAAAACTACGATTGGAAGAATATATTCACTTACCCCAATGACATCGGTAATGCTTTCATTTTACCTTCAAAATACATCGGCAGTCCACGGAACATGCAGTAATATATACAAGATGCGATGACTTACGTACGTCATTACGGCCGACCGGATTTATTTATTACATTCACATGTAATCCGAATTGGTAAGAGATACAAACTTTACTATTGCCAGGACAACAAGCCATTCATCGTCATTATTTAACTGCACGTGTGTTTAAACAAAAATTGAAATCCTTAATTGATTTTATTGCTAAATATTAAATTTTTGGTATCACACGTTGTTGGCTGTATACGATAGAGTGGCAAAAGCGAGGTTTGCCTCATTCCCAGATTTTGGTTTGGCAACGTGAGTGCTTCTATTTACGTTTGTTATTGGAGAATGTTCCCGGACCAATGTCTTTTGAATTTTTACGAACAGTTAATGGTCGAGTATTCAATACATACCAGGATACATGTCGTGAACTGCAATTGCTAGAAGACGATAACCATTGGGACTTAACGCTTGCTGATGCTGCGTTGACATCAACACCGAATAACATTCGTCAGTTGTTTGCAATTATTTTGATGACATGTTATCCTCGTAAGCACAAACTTTGGGGGAAAAATATAAAAATTGTATGACAGAAGACATCTTGCACCGAATTAGACAAACTAATCAATGCGAAAACGTAGACTATACAACAGAGATGTACAATGAAGCATTGGTCTTGATCGAGGATTTATGTGTTCTTATTTCAAATTTACCACTTAATCATTATGGTATGCCATCACCCAATCGTACAGCCACCGACTTAGTCAATACCGATTTACAACGAGAAAATCAATATGACCATGGAAGTTTAGCAACAATTATCATGAACAGTGAACCATTACTGACAGCAGAACAAAAAATATTTATGATCGGATTATACTGGCTGTTGCTGCTGAACAAGGCGGTTTCTTTTGTCTTGGATGCACCCGGTGGAACCGGTAGGACATTTTTAATATTAATTCATGCCAAAATAGGACGTAACAAAAAATCGCATTAGCAGTAGCATCATCAGGCATTGCGGCTACTTTACTGGATGGTGGGCGAACAGCACATTCAACATTCAAGCTGCCATTGGACGTTCATAATAAACCGGATGCAATGTGTAATCAGTATGCAGTAATGAGTTCTATAATAATTTGGGATGAGTGCTCAATGGCACACAAATATTCTCTTGAAGCATTAAACAGAACTATGCAAGATTTAAATAGCAACTTTTCGGTGGTGTTATCTTACTTTTGTCTGGTGACTTCCGGCAGACCTTACCGGTTATACCTCACTCTACTTTCGCGGATGAGAATAATAATACTTGTTTGAAACAATCATTCTTATGGCGAAGTGTTGAAACACTTCGATTGTCCATAAATATGCGAGTACAATTCCAAAATGACCCATCAGCACGAATATTTTCCGAACAACTACTAGATATTGGGAACGGTAAAATAGAACTGCAACCAAATACGAAATGCATTAAACTACCAGACAATTTTTGCACTGTTGTTCAGGATAAAAATGAATTGATTCAGAGTATTTACCGGATACACAGAATAATTATTTGAATCATGAATGGCTTAGTCAACGGGCGATTTTGGGAGCCAAAAACGTTGATGTTGACGAAATTAACTTCCAGATACAACAGTTGTTACCAGGCGATCTGATGTCTTTTAAATCAATCGATACTGTTGTTGATGAAAATGAAAGTGTAAATTTTCCGATTGAATTTTTAAATTCATTAGATATCCCTGGAATGCCACCACATAATCTTCGATTAAAGGTTGGTTCCCCTACTATTCTCCTATGTAATTTGAATCCACCTCAATTATGTAACGTTACGCGTTTGGTCATCAAAAAGATCACCGGAAACATTCTTGAAGCAACCATTTTGGCTGGGAAGTTTAAAGGAAAAGTGGTACTGCTGCCACGTATTCCGATGATACTATCAGATTCTACCATATCCTTCAAAAGGATACAGTTTCCAATTCGTTTAGCTTTCGTCATGTCTATAAATAAATCTCAAGGTCAAACAATGTCCATTTGTTGTTTAGATTTGGAAAATCCATGTTTTTCTCATGGGCAACTATATGTTGCGTGTTCACGTGTTGGGAAACCGTCGAATCTATTCGTGTTTGCTAAATACAGATTAACCAAAAACATTGTGCACCGATTGATGTTAAATTAAATTGAAATTGAAAGTATTTATAGTTAAAAAAAATAGATATTAATGTTTAAAAGTTTAAGACTGTCTGCCTTGCCTACCTCATTCATGAGTTTAAGCGTCCCATGTTATTTACTGTATTATACTGTACTATACTTATATTTGTTATAAAATTAATGGAAATAATAAATGTGATAAATTTTTATTTTGTACCTATTGATTTCTGCTTAATATCAAGTGTAAGAACATTTTAATTAATTGTGTTCAACGTGACTTCCCCTTCAAATCTCAATCCAGTGAATTTGTGTACCAACATCAACGTTTTCGTCTTTGTTCGTAAATAATTTCATTGTACTAAAGGGTTATAGTAATAGAAAGTCAAATAAGGAGAAAAAGCATAATGGACTCCGTGACTGATGTTCTCTTATTGTTCCTCTTAGATTGTTTACTATAATGTAATATAACGAAAACTTTAGCCACAGCAACGCGTGGCCGGGTCAGCTAGTAGTAATATAAATATTCCTGTATATTCCGAGTAGTAGGGTAGAGATTAGTTTTCTACCCTACTACTCGGGATATAGCAGTAAAATACGGAAAGTTGTTGTTTGCCCATTAAAATCCGACAGAAAGCACAAAATTATAACCAAATTTTATAGATCTTTAGGTCAACTATTATATAATAGAATTAATGCGGTAACTAACATTCGAGTATATACACTTAACCACTTTAACTGTAAAGCGAGCCTTAAAATTTATCTGCAAAAAATGACTTACGAGGATACAGAGAAATTATTATTAGTTTTAGTAGGACATACCTAATATTTTTGTGTTTAGTTGTCAATTAGTTAGCTATTATTTTTTAAAATAAAATACCTATTTTTTATATTGCTTTGAAAACTAAATTGAAAATGTATTCAGATTATGTTATATATAATTTTGTAATTTTTTGATTTATTGATTTAGTTTGTATATCTCATGATTTGAACTCTAGTGTTTGCCTGAAATACAGGTTACTCTGGTTCAGCCACTATTCAAAATTATTATAAGTATAATTAAAATTAAAATAAGTATAATTTCTACCTTCAGCTAAGCTGCATCTTATAATGTATGTTAAGTCACCGAAGTGGAAATATGAAAATAAAATTAAATATATATATATATATATATATATATATATATATATATGTATATGTATATAAGATGGATATAAGTGGAGTGTAAGTTTCCGGTGCCTTTTCGGTGGGGAGGATGAAAGAAGTGAAGCACGTCAGCGCGCACGTGTGCGCGATAATTTTGGGGAGGGGCGTGGTTCCGGATGGTCCATTAGAACGAACGTGCCTACAAGGGTGCTATGGAACCTTCCTCTTTCTTCCCCAAGACCCCCAGCCCGGCGGATGTCTATGTGTGGCGGTAGTCCCGAACCATCTGCACGTTTGCATTGAATTCCATTGAAGCCGAAAATTGTGAGTAGCCGGTGGCCCATTTGAGGAAAGAAACTATAGAGCAAAGCACTTGTATGACAAAAATAACGCAGATCTTTCTTTATGTACGTTGACAGTCGTGAAAGGCTCTTATACTATATTTCTTTACGGTTGAGGTAGAATATAATTTAAAAAATAAGCCCGTGGCCCCACGGGAGGGGAGGAAAGGAGGGCAATGCATCAGCAAACTAATTGTGCAGATGATCTCGGGCGTTGGTAGCTGTAAAAAGGCTACATTTTGTCGTTTGTCCTATATCATAAGAATTGCATTTAAACTGTGCACTTTGTCTAATATCAGACAGCTTTTTATAATTTTCCCACAGGAAGAAAAATAACAATTAAAAAGTTAATATAAATTAAAAACATAATGATACGATTCCTCATTTACTGTTTAAGGTAGACTGGCAAGCGATGACAAAACATGTCGTTCCTCAGTTGTAAAAATAGACATAAATTTCACGTGTCTCGTTATAAGTTTGGTGAATACCTTGAGATTCAGTAATGCAATTCTTGGACTTGTCTGTTTTAGGAGTACGTTGCGAAAGATTTTATATGCGCTCTAAACATTGTAGGTAAATGAACTACACTAAAACGTGGAAAGTATAATGGCGGGTTGTGGAAGAAAATTAAAAAAAATATCAAGAGAATGTTAATTTATAATAGAAAAAGATATGACTGTTTATGTGAACTGTTATATGAATAGGCTAGATACGATAGGATTTGATAGAATATCTTGTAAATTATTATCGCTGATATAGTAAACATAAGCGTTTAAATAATTCTGCAGGCCCTACATCTATTTGCCCATATCTTTTGTTACCATATTTTTAATTATTTTATTATCCAGTATTAGTTTGTTATGTAAGCAAGTATTTGTGTTCAGAAAATATAGATATAGAGGATAAAGAGAATAAGATAAATATAGAGAAGACAGACCATTGTAAGGACAAATGTTTGTATTTTTCATGGAATAAAATAAAAAAGGATATGCTCGAGTATAGACCACTTATTCCAACTTTATTTATTATATTTATTTATATTTAGTTAATAAGTTAGTATCTATTATATTAATATATTGTTTTGTAAGACTTCTACAACATTTATATGATGGTCTCGGTCAGTGCCGTTCCGGTCCCTCGTGCCCATTTCAATATTGTAGTTTATGAGATCAGAATCCGATGTCATCCTGTAAGGTGGAGATAGTGTGGATAGAAATTAGGTGCACGACCGACCGCTTAACGTCCTCTCAAAGGCATACGGGTAAAGAAACCTAATAACAGTTTTTTTAGTATTTGAAACTTGAACATGTAATCTAAAAAAGGACGCTAATGGCCGAAGAATTAATCTTGGCATTGGGAGTGCAGGGACAAACACAGTCTCGTAGCACTCTTAGCAATGCGGTGTGGTAGCGACAAGAAGCCCAATTAGCTTAATTGGGCTTCTTGTCGCTACCACAACATAAGTTCTGATATGGAAAAAGTACCTGAATAGATAAAGAATCATGATGATAATGATATAAAAGCAATACCTATTTTACTTGCAGATACTGAAGTCACTACAAATTTTATGATTTTCCCTAACACTATAATCTCAAAAGTTCTTACGGGCTTTACTAAGATTAGCTTTGCTAGGTAGGGCGGACCTGTAAAGCTCATCGAAACTTTGAACAAAATTTACGAGATAATATTTTTGAGCTACAGTAAGAATAATTAATATTAATATGAATGACGTAACGTTAAATTGAAAAACATTAAACCCGAAAGTTAAAATATCATCATCAAAAAATTCGTCCTTTTAATCATATAAATTTTTTGAAGTGATAATATCCTGCAGAACGATATCGCTAACTGTCTGTACGAAAAGGTATGGCGTAGCATATTAATGCTACGAGCATATAAGCATATGTATACGAGTAATGTTTTGAATGGGCGGATCTTGTGAACAAGAGAGCGTAACGAGTGGTCTCTTTCACTTCATCGGGCGCCGTGTTTATAGATCAATTAGATAGCCGTTATCACGTAAAATAATATCGTACTTATTTTTTATAAGCCATGACTAATAGTCGATGCATTCATCATTATCAACCCTTATCGGTCCACTGCTGGATCTCCTCCTCTGGTATATCTACCTAATTGCAATAGTTGCCCGAGGTATATATAGATATATATCGATAATTTACAATATTAGATGTAGAACCATACTTCATTAATAACATTTAATTGAAAAACATAAATACAAATCTGCACTCATACGCTCTCGGTTGTGTCGACTCAGTTCTGCTGCTATGCATGTCACAATTTTTTTTTAAAGCATAAGGGTGTAAACGAGCAATTGGGGCCGTTTGATGACTACCGACGCTCATGGACATTCGCATGATTATTGCGCTTATGCGCTGATCTCCTATCATTCCCCCCCCCCCCAATGGGCCACCGGCTAATTGCAAACCG
>JAFELO010000381.1:51285-63761 GCA_017140195.1 Eumaeus atala | reverse complement strand
ATATATGGTACTACCTCTTACTAAACCTGTCATTATAGCCCTTGACAACTTAAGGTAGTAACCCGTGTGCGCTCATTTGCATATAAATAAGAACGGTGCAAAGCGGGTTTTATATGCTATTAGCTTCGCCCCACAGTTTTACAGGTGTAACTCGCCTCCTATTAGAGATCGTATATAGCCTACAGACTTCTTCGATAAATGGATTTTATATAACACTAATAATAATAGGTACTAGCAAGAGGTATCGTAATACTGCATTGCAGTATAATTGGGCATGCACGACCCAGTGATACTCGCTCACATGAAATCTCCACGCCAGCTGTGCTATCTCGTTTCGTGTGGTTTTTAAGTAGCCAGTGTTTTAAGTAGCATATTGGAGGCGGGAAAAACAGGAAGGCAAAGCAGGTATGATGATGTCTATTGGCGTCGATAATATTTCATGTATCTAATTATATCGTCTTTTCATGTATCTAATTTTACATTGTAAATTATTTTAGCTTAATTGTGTGATAGTAAATATTTCATTATTACGTGCATGTCAATGCTAATATTATATAAATTGTGTAATACATTTAAGTAAGGATCATGTTTAACATATATATAATTCTTTGCATACTATATGCAGAATGTGAGAACTGCTATCATTGTAGCATCCACTTAAATATACTCTAGCAAGTAAATATTCGTATTATTTTCCTCCCTATACTATATAAAAAAATCGAATCCTATTTTCTTCTGATTAAATTACTTGTGGGTCCCTAGACAGTTGTTTTTTCCTCGGGTTCCCTGGGATGATATCGAATGTCATTGTGGATGGTGCTATCGATCCTGGAGACACAGGAGTAGCAGTGGCGGGGATGATTAGTGGGACAACCCCGTTTTTCATTTAATAGAGTAATTATTAAAATCGCGGTAAACACTCACAATTTTTCTATGATCTGAAGGAGCGAAAGGGTACTCGAAACTTTTCAGGTAATACCGCCCCCTATAATCAGCGGTTCACAGGCACATGCATGTTGCACTCTTAGCCTTTCTCCTCTAAGGAGCCACCAGAAACTTACACAATGGATGAAACCTGCCAGTTCAGCTGTAATGTAGCAAAAGCAATCATTATATGCCGGTATTAAGCTCGATGAAGTTGCAATGGGCTGGTCACACACTCAGAAGATCAGATGGTAGACGGGCCAATAAGATTTTGGATTGAAGGCCTCGATTAGGAAAAGGAAATGTTGGTCGACCATTCACCAGGTGGGAAGACGATCTCTGTGCAGTAGCTGGTCTGGGATAGATGCGAGTTGTGACAATGAAGCTTTTGTGCCCAACTTCTCTTAAAAATAAATGCTCAGGGCAGTAAAGGTTGGACGTAAGCGTCCACGTTACCATATTTAGAATACATAATGAGATCCTACAACTAGATTCGATCGAGATAAGGTTCTAAGCATTGGATCAAATGCGTTATAGACTCAGAGCCCGCGCCGCCAAAACATCTACTTTTCAACTAATGCTTAAAATTGATAAGCTTATAACGAATGATGATCAATATTGAAATTTAAGTCATTAGGTTTCTCTGTAACTGCCTTATATGATATTAAATCAAATTTCTCATTTAATTTATTAAATTAAGTAAATTATGCGGAATTTACAGTATTAATCCTTAAATTACCTGTGATTTTTTTTTATTGTGAATGAGGACAAATATTGGAGCCTTTATATAGCCATTGCCGCCCATAGAAATTTTTGCCACGTAGATGCGTTGCTCTCCTTTTCTCCTCCCCTACACAAACATCACATTAAACGAGACAGCTCAGCTGTCACTTTACGGCGGTGTCATTCCAAATCGACTCTACAGCCAAATGTCATAGCTGTAAAGTTCTAGTGTAACATGTTCTATAAGTCGTTGTGTACTGATATAACATGGTACTACCTATTACAAAATTATCATCACGTCACATTACTCGGCCCCTTCGGAACGTTACTAGGACTCGGAACAGTACTATGCATGTATTCTACCTTTTAATGCTTGCAGCTTTCAATTTAAAAGAAGTTGTCACGTCAAAAGGTTCTACTAATTACTTCACTTAATGATATCAGTTCAGTAGTCTGACGTTGACAACGGCTAACTAGATTTATAAAATGATGAGTTTTTAGCATCCAGGGGCTCTTCGACTACAAAGAGCAAGTTACACGGGTAACAATGGAGTCAGTAAAATACCTCGTGAAAAGTAGATTCAGTGGGGCTTTACATAAAATTATCGTTTAATTAGCTACAAGCGCTCCCAGTTTTATCAGCCACTTAAGATACAGGTCCGCCTAATAAAGCTTAAATTTTATTAAGGTTTAGAATATTCTCTTGAATGAGAATATGAGAGGCGTGCGGATGGCGACCACACACGATAAATGGCAATGTATTCTTTCTGTGTTGTTGTATTCTTATAGCGTACTTGGACGAACCCGCGATTTCACCCCAGTACATGACTACCCTAACATGACTTTTTTCTTTTTAATGATAAAATATTTGAAGTGATTCGTTCATTGTAATTTATATTAATACCAAATTTCAATCAAATCAGTTAAATAGCATCTGCGTGGTAGAATAAGTATAAACAGGAACGTTTACATCTATAACACTACTATACTTTTACCAAACTGGGACTCAAACTTTTTACCACTACGGTTCAAGCCTTGTATTGGCGGTGGGGCTTAACAGCCTGGGGCGT
The DNA here is from genome assembly GCA_017140195.1 of Eumaeus atala. Classification (NCBI taxonomy): domain Eukaryota; kingdom Metazoa; phylum Arthropoda; class Insecta; order Lepidoptera; family Lycaenidae; genus Eumaeus; species Eumaeus atala. The sequence goes on along the minus strand of JAFELO010000381.1, from coordinate 61,044 downwards.
GAGAGGCAGTTTCATCATATCATCATCATTATCAGCCCTTATCGGTCCATTGCTGGACATTGGCCTCTTTCAATGAACGCCAAGACGGCCAATCTTCTGATGCTCGCATCCATCCCGGACCAGCTACTGCAAGGAGATCGTCATCCCAACTAGTAAACTGTCGACCAACACTTTATTTACCTAAACGCGGCCTCCACTCCATACCCTTACAGGCCCATCTGCCATCTGATCTTTTGAGTGTGTTACCAGCCCATTGCCACTTTAGTGAGCTCATTCTTCGCTTGATGGCGCTTTAATGCTTTTCCCCTTGTCAACAAAAATAAAATAAAAAAGGGGCTGAAAGTCTTTAATCAAGTAACACCGATGTGCATAGAAACACTTATTATTAGTTATTCAACTAATAGGTGTTATGTAGATGCGCAACGATGTGGACACCGCAACCTACTACCAACCAATTACACCACTCTCCGCCATCACATCTGATATTTAAGTTTATGGATATGAAAATCATTATGTAAATGATTTAGCAGAAAATTTTTGTTTTTCTTGTGTTACTTTTTTATAAGTACCCTTGTTGCCGATGACGTATCGTATAACTAATTATCTATATATGTATATATATGTTACAATAAGTTTTTTATAATGTATCAGAGCCTTTCAACGACTACCGACGCCTATGAACATCAGCACAATTATGCCTATGCGTTTCCCTCCTCTACACTTCCCCCCTCAATGGGCCAAAGGTTACTCGCAAACTGCACGAAAAAGTGAGCGAGAGATACCTCTCCGGCGGAGCCGGCCCAATCCCATTGCATAGGAGGATGTAGTGTCATGCACCATGTGTGGCACTACCTCCACCTATGCAGCATTGCACTATATCTTACAAAAATATATTATCCTTAATATATTTTTGTTCTATGTTATTGCATGTGGGGGCGGCCTAAGAATACCCTCACCATCAATCCAAGCCCTGGGTGACGTAAAAGACGTCGAAGGGCTGTAGCCTCTTGAGATGATAGAGGCTTCAGCGAGCTGGTGGTTTCGTTTCCAGTCTGTTTCATAGTGACAGTAAAATTGACGAGAGCACCGGAAAGCAGTCGCATCCAGTGATGGCGGTACCACCATCAATCGAATCGGCGACACGCAGTAGTGGCGTCGGTCCGAAACCTAATCTGCGATAGCCAGTCCGCCTGCTCAGCGTGGTAATTACGAGCGTTTAACTCAAATGGACGACAACAGCAGAATTCGGCCCCTAGTTCCAGGTAGTTCCACTAGTCTTGGCCACGGAAGCGGCCCGGGTTATGGTGGATCATCAGGTGCCAAGAATCTCCTGGCTACGGATGGCTATCACCGATATGACCTGGCTACGTATAATGGAAGAACGCTTCGACTAATTGACCACTTGATTGAGCTGGAGGTGGAACTGGGAACAATCCGATTGCTCGATCTGGGGTCATGTGAATCCGAAGACCAGGTCGAGACACCATCACTCTGCCATCGGGTCTTCTTTTCTACTTCAAGGAAAGCGACGATTCATCACAAGGCAGCGTGGGATTCCTGATCACGGATCAGCAGATTTAAAAACGGAAGTGATCACCGTTTTGTTAAAGGCTCTCTAAATATAGGCTTTCGACGCGAGCGTGAACGTTTAGTACAGTAACACTTCTACTTAACTTCCTGCAGACCATGGTAGGTTACGAAAAATTCCAACTGGAAATAAGACACCAGTTCGACGCCCTAGATATATCGGAAACTACAATGGCAATTGACCAGGCCATGAATGGCGTAATTGGTTTCAAGCGGAACGTGGGTGAAGGATATTGTAGGAGTAAGTATACGAGCAGGAAAACTAAAATCTCGAATGTGACGCTTGGATGTATCAAGGAGCGCAGAGCACACGAAGACGTTGTCTCCGATATCAAGCCCCTTGCGAAGCAAATCCGTAAACTAATACGCCCAGACCTTCGCGGCTCAAATATACAACGAGTTACAGAAGCGATTGAGTAGAATAGAAGGTGGAAAGAAGGTTTTTGTGGAGAAGCCATCGAAGATTTCATCTGACAAAGGTTACGACTGATTCTAGGGTTACCATTCTTTTTAAGCCTGGGATCTTCTCTGAGATCGAAGCTCTCTACAGCAAGTTGTATACGTCACACGCTCCTCATCCCGATTCCCTGAACAACGATGGAATGGATGCGGATAGCAGGAGATTGACCGTCTTGGCTCATGTAAAGGCCTGTGTCCAGCAGTGGACCGATGAGGGTTGATATTCTAATCAAGGTCTCAAATTTAAGCACTTTTATTATATTACCTACGGTATTCCTCAGGGAAGTGTGCTTTGCCCTAGTCTCTTTCTAATTTATATCAACAAGCTTCATGACTTAAAAATGTAAAACTGTCGTATTTTAACCTATGCTAATGATACTGCCTTATTTTTTTTATGGCGAGAGCTGGGAAGGGACTTGGACCAACACAGAATTGGGTCTGGATCTCTTGTTTCAATGAATGCATCACAATTATCTTTTGTTAAATACATCCAAATCCAAATATATTATCTTTAGTATATCTGACAAAACTATACCAACTCAAGAAGAAGTGTCTATCTAAACCCATTCCTGTAATCACACCGATACATATAACACAATCTGCAACTGTGTAAAAGAACAACATAATAACATAATCTCTTAAGGAAACACACTATGGTACATACTCAGTAGTCATTATAGATGAGAATTTATCTCGGAAGGGACATATAATACTATCTAAAAGAGCAAGCTGATTTACGTTCTCAAGACCTTGTGTTATACAGCCTACTTTAAATTGATAAAAAAATGTTTATTTTGCCTTAGCGCAATCTATATTGACGTGTTGCATAGAGACTTGGGGAGGTTCATATAAAAATTATTTGGTGAAATTAGAGCGAACCCAGGGAGACTTACTAATGGTAACCTTCAAAACACCGAGATATCCTACTATCGATTTATATAATAACTGTGATGTTTCGACAATCCTTATTAAAGAAACTGTCTTAAACCAACACTAAAAGGTACCATTTGAGCATGATACTGGGAGCTCTCGGCGTAAAAATAATATTTGTCCTACCTTTTCCTTTAGAACCAGTATTATGAAAAGATTCAAAATCTACTTAGGTCCTAAGCTATATAACCTAATTAATGCTCGCCTTATATACATATCATTTAAATAACAAAAAATGAGAAGAAAAACTTATTTCATTTCTGAAGGGTCGAAGCTATAATAACATTGAATCTATGTTCATTATCAATAGAATACCTCGGTCAGGAAAATATCCACACACACATAAACGCGTACGCACGCGTGCACGCAATACAAGCACACACACACACACACACACACACACACACACACACACACACACACACAACACACAAACGCCCACTAGTATGCAATACCCACACAAACACACATATGCATGATAATAAATACATACACATACAGACACACCCCCAAACAAACGGGTAATCAACATGGGCACACATTCAAATGTACACATTTGCACAAATTATACACAAGCACTCGCACACTTTATTTTCTGATCATAATTATACTAATATATGAATCAATATAGATACAATTTTAATAAACCTAATTAAATAATAATTGTAATAAATAATGCAAAAATTATTAGAATAACATATAAAATAAAGTCTTAGGTTCATACATTCTGTACTCGTACTATTCTTGTTTTATATAACTTTTTTTGTGTATATAACTTGTTGCACACACTGGAAATTTTTAAATACCCACAAATTGATTTTATCATACAATGTTATTTTAATACACTATTTTAGTTTCGTAAACTCACCAAATCTAATTTTAGATTAAATTTGTAATAGAAATATAGATTACTGTGCATTTGATAAGTGATAGTGTAAGCTGGAACGGAATGACTCGCATTCAAGATACGGGCATAATCCTAGTTTGGATGACAGATGCTGTCTAAAATTACCTACAGTAAACGGGTACTATTTTATACAAGTAAAAGTGTAATTGCTTACATTCATTATTGTCTGTTTAAACTACGAAAATTTACACTAACTATGAACAATGATGTATTATACTTAATATTATGTATGATTAAATAAATAAGTAAATAATTTTTTTTAAAATATCCTAGGAAGGCCAGTAAGACCCAAATTGTAAAAATATTTTTGTGTCCATTTGTCAAGGCAGGCTGTAGAAAATGACTTCACAATCAATCAGGCAAGACCTACGAGGGTGAAACCGCGGGATGATGCTTATAATAAATACATTTGGTCACATATTTTTATAGTATTAGGGGAGCTAACGAGAAATCTGAGCATTTCGACGCTCGTTGGCATCCAAATAAATCAATGTTGACACACAAATACGTTGCCTTTTGTCCTTTCTTGACCTCCCCTCCAGTGGACCACTCACATATTGCAAGGAACACGACAGTATAGGTGTCACTATACGGCTGTGGCATGTAAGCGAGAGGTACCTCCCAGATCGTGCCAGTCTCTTACTAAAATTTGGTTACGTACGGAACAATAGTAAAAGTCATATCTACACAAATAACAGTTAGCAAAATATTATTAAACATAACTACTTCGTACGTAAGTGCTCCTGGATGAATTCCCAGACGAATCCCAATAGGATTCAGACAAGTTCGCTGAATACATTACATAGTCGAGATGGAAGCACACACAAGTCCCCGTTGTTCCTGTGATAACAAACTGAATTGAGAGAACATTAATGTAAGAACATAATGTGCATTGTACAAATATACAGGCTGTCTGGCGAGACACTTTTATGACTGATAGACGTAAAACCTTGTAGATGGTATAGTCAAAAATTTTTTTTTTAAATATGCAAATTTAACTTTAAAGGAAGCGAAAAATGACTAAAATAGCGTAATAATGGTCACCGTAGCCTTTCAGTGGTATGCGGAACCGGTGTGTCACAGTCGATGACGCGTCTGCCCTCTTAATAATGGCCCAAGTCTCCGAATATACAATGAGTACTCTTTGAGCCTGAGCGTCACTGCTAATAATATATCAGCGCATTCAATAATTTGTAGGTTACTATGGTAAAAAAAAGTTCTAAAGTTATGTTTTCCCTGCTGAAGTTATGAAAATGACTCACCAGTTGGCCCGTGGGACAAGTGTGTAAGCAACGGAATTACATTGTAAACATTAAAACTATTAATTGGCCAAATTATAATTAATTCTAATTGATAATGATTAAGTCTTATGGAGCCGCAATGTGTAGTTTTTTGATTGTTTAAAAAGGGCATTTTGTTTTTGAGTGATATCCCCTGTACCAGCAATTAACATTTAAGAAAAATTTATGAAAAATACGTAAGAAAAAGAAAATTTCTATAAAAAATTCACTGAGTTCTATCTCAGTTATTTATAGTGTTCATTTGACACAAAAGTGGTCTCCGTGCGACGTTTTTAGGTTGTGCAAGCGGCGGCAAAACTGAGGACGGTGCCTCGTAATATATCTTAATAAGTTAAATATTAAGAAAACGAAAAAAAAGAGTGTATATAAAATTAGAAATCTGTCTGGGCAAGTTCCAGTGGGCGGCACTGAGTATGGGTGATGAAGAACTCTTAGCTGTGACTATTATTGCATGGCGACGGACTGTGATGAAGTGTTTTCTTCCTGACCTGATCTTTTGCTGAGGAAGCGATGAGAAGCCCGACGATAGCTTCATCGGGTTGACATGAGTGCTCGTCTGGCGACAAAACTAGGCCTCGGAACGAAAGAGGGGACCACCCTTCCTCTCTTCCGCAGATGGGAGAGATGCATCCCGATATGAGAGTGTTTGTAACAACAAATTCAACTATTATTACCATGGTCAGAGGGACCGAGAGGTCCCACCTCCCCCTGCTCTGACGTCGAAGGCAGCTCGCGCGCGGTAGCAAAAAAGGCCTCCGCGCTGACGGGAACCTTTGGCACATAGAGAATATCATGACCGGGGGGCCGTCCTCTCTTCATCTTCTGACGGATGAAAGGTGAAGCGCGCGGTATATGCAACAGAGAAGACGAGTAATCAGGTTTGGCCATGTACTGCGAGTCTCTTCATTATTGAATGTCATGCTTGAGAATATCGCGCATGTTTATAGCTACCAAAATTATTGGAGTTCTCTCCTACGCTAGTATTGTAAGAGGAAGTGCCATGCTGCATTGCAGAGGGATCGAGCTGACACAGTAGAAAGAGGTAGTGCCATTTAGGAGAGAAGGTAGTGCCATGCATGGTGTATGGCACTTCATCCTCCTATGCAACGGAATTGGGGCAGCACGACCGCAGAGATACCTCCCACTCACTCGATACCGGCGTGTAGTGACACCGTCTCTGTCGTATTTCGTGTGGTTTGTGAGTAGCCGGTGATGCATTGGGGGGGGGGGGAGTGTTATAGGAGCGTAACGCGTCTGCGTAACAATCATGCGAATGTCCGTAGGCGTCGGTAGCCATCAAAAGGCTCCGGTTGCTCGTTTGCCATGTCATGTTGGACGGCATCCAACGCACGACCGTGGGCCCAGTCTATCGTCAGGATTTGGCCGCAACGGAACAGAGTTTTAGGATATTGAGGACATTTGCGCATACATGGCAGCTTCGAGAAAATCAGGACTGACGAGGCCGAAGATAACTTCTGTCTTTGTGGTGTCAGGCCCCAGAAAGGGGAGAGTGAAATAACGAGAGGGCAATTAATAAAGTGTAGGGAGTCAAGAATTGCACGTCGGGGAACAGCTGCGCCGGTGAGCAAACAAACCCGTGTATACCGAGAGGTGTGTAGGAGCATGGGTGGAGGTGGTTAAGTGTTGGTTTGTCCCCATATGCTATTAAAAAAGATCTATCTCTCATACATAATATCACAGTAAACTGACAGCTTCGCGTTTCGCTAAGTTTGTGAGTTTTAGTGGCCCACTGGAGGAACGGGAAAGAGCATCCTTATAACAATTATGTGCATGTGTATGGACGTGCGTTGTATAACATGGTTACGTTTGCCTGCCCTTTTTAACTTTGAGAAAAGAAAAAAGCTATTTAAGAATTGAACTAGTACAATACCACAGGCAAGAGTGTAAAAAGGAAAGAAATACTCACGAAAATACGGAATATTTTGACACCATTATCCTCGGGGATGCCGCGAAGGGATTACGCGAATCAAACAAGAAATTGTTCAAATATATACAAGATCCACCAACAAATTTTTAGGACCTCACTTTGCCCATAATTACTTTTGTCTACTTCCAGGAGCGATATTATTTTGCTTTCAACTTTAATGACGTGTAAATGAATATTTAGAGTGGAGCCTGTATTATAGTAATGGAAGGGGGGGGGATTATTTACGAAGTAAGCCAAAAGTGACGTGCTTATTGTATTAATAAGTACCAGGATCACTCCGCAGTTGCACCCACGTAACTCCCATCTTATTAGTCATACCATCAAGGTATATAGCTTATGGCCTTCCTAGATAAATGTAAAATTTCATATTATATATTTCACCCCCCTACTATAATTACGAAATATTAATTACAGAAGAATGTTCTAGTCAAAACTGAAATTGACTTAAGTCAGTGAGTAATTGATATAAAAAGGTTAAAGTGGGTTTAATTTGAAACCTTAATCAAAAGTATAAGAGGCTATCTCAACCTCTTAATTGTGCTTACTAACAAGCTAATATTGATAATGTTGTATGTACAGACGAATTTGTCTAAGGTATACTAAGTTGATATATCTATCTATTCTGTAATCTGCCGTGCTGTATCTATACAAATCAGTTAAAGCAGTTTCTACTATAATGCAAAATATATATGGAGCATAGGGCATTGTAAGTACAATTTCCCTGAGAGAGCTCTATGTAGAGTCAGGATCTTATCCTCTCAGCATTCTCAGTACCAGGAATGACGTCTAGAGTTTGGTATCTTACACTACGCGGTAAAATTTAATATTTTGAACGCGGATCTATGTTTAATGGAAATGATAACATTAGTATTATTTTTGGAAGTAGAACGAAGTAATCGTCTTGGAAATGTTATCAATGACAATCAAATATCAAAATCAAAATATTTAACTCACAATAGAATTTTTCAGGTCTCTCTTTGAGCGTCGTCACTTCTCTACTAGCGGTTCGACTCTAATCCTGACCTGAGAAGAACCGGCAAAAGAAACTGAGCCGGAGTGATTAAACTAACATTGTATTGTCTTGGTTCATTATTCATGCATCTTCATCATCGTAACTGTGTTATGTAAGAGGCAATGCCATTGTAGATGAATTGGGTTTGCGACCCGGGAAGGTAGCTTTCACTTATATAATACCGCTACATTGACAGGTGTGCTTTCAATATACTATAAAGAAAGATATGTGCACACATCCTTATCTTTGTCGTAACGTATGAGTGTTAAAATGAGATGACTCTCAATAATCTACTTTTATCCTTTCGCCAGCCCTTTTCTTAAAAATAATAACACATCTAGGCAGAGATCATTCTTGATTTTTACTCGCTGCAAAATTTTAATTTTGAACGCTTACCCTAATACGTAGGGTACATAATCGAATAAACCCTATGTGTAACGTTCTCAAACGCTGCGTTGTATTAAATTGAACATATGAAAAGTAAGCTTACGGGTATCAAATATCATTTTTTTCTTACTCGTTCCACATATTGAGATGAAATTGTGCAGAATAAAAGGTCTTTTTCAATCTTTGTCGATTCACGTATCAATAAAGAGGAGTGCTTAAAAATATTCAAATACGAGCAAAATATGAGAGCTCGTTGCAATAAAACTACTTTAATATCTCGGCTTATTCAAAAATTGCGATGTACATGCATAGAAGTGATATAATTCTCTACAAATGTATTAACAGTTTCAAATTTATTTCCTTATTTATTTATTGAATATACACAAATGTAACATCATTACTGAATACAGATCCAGGTCGATGATACATGTAAAATATAGGTAAATACATTAAAACTACTACTAAATACATAATTTAAATAAGATTTAGAACAGTGTAATTAATATCTGTTATTAATTGTTATTATCAATGCTTTCTATTAATGCCTGGGCTAAACTTATGAGTTTTGGCAGGCTGTGACAAAACACGTCTACGTCACTATCCCCGAGTACGTTTATTAAACGAATGGCGCGTGACATGGGAGATGCGTCAAGCAATTTGGTGTCAGACGCGGGCGCAATGACAGCGCTCGCCGGCGGCGTAGGCCCGGGTGCGGCTCGCGCAGCGGTAGTGTGACACTTACTTCACGAGAGCGGCGTCTCTCCGAATGGACAACCAACAATACCCGACCATACCCAACACAAAAATACACGAGTGGATAGTACGGGTACACACCATACAGCTTAGAATATAAAAACTCAGCAAATTTATGCTGAATTTTTTCTATCATTAATTTGTTTGAACTATGCCTCCTGGCCTCCGCCTCCATATTAATGAATTCGTCTCTGAATAACTGCGTACGAGTGAGTTATATAATAATTGTATTATGATTATATTTGTAATGTTTTGGTATCGTTAAATTTATTTGTATGTTACTGTACGGGCCTTAAAAATGTCAAACCTCCCGCTATTCCATTATTTTGTGTTACCATTGGTCGTCTCGTGTGCACCATGCTAAGCCCTGGTTGTCCCGGCAGACATTGTTCTGTCATAACATTTAATGTGTTGTCATGGTAACGTGTAATGTTTACATATACGATGACGCTCTTAGTCTTTCTGTTCAAGTTGA
>JAFELO010000381.1:0-51192 GCA_017140195.1 Eumaeus atala | reverse complement strand
CCATAATATGTCCTGCACAGTTGGTGAGTCTCTCAAAAGGTGGTAAACAAAATTTGTCCGGCAGCCTCATTATATATGCTAAGTCTGTCTTGTTCCATGGTAGTCCACGATATACACATTTGTATTTCTTTCAAGATAATTTGCTCGTATTATTCCATGAGTAAACATAGTCTTTTATAAAAGAATCCAAAAAAATGCCATAAAGTAATTTTATTATCCCAAGTCCCAGCGACTTCAAATGGAATAAAACAGCGGCATTTTCATATCGTTTGTTATTCTATAACTCTGATTAAACGTCGAGTATTTTTATCACGTATACAACGTCCAGGCTTCTAAGACTTTATACGAATGCTTCAAAAAAATGTTTTATATCTAATTATTTTCATGTGATTTATCACTATCAGAGGCGAGCGGAGAAAACATCCAAACAAGAAATACTTTTTCCCGCATAGTCTTTATATATATATATATATATATTATTGGAAAAAAGGAGTCATTGCCTTATGGTGACTAACAACGCCCATAAACATTCACATAATTACTATGTTGATGCGTTATCCTTCTTTCCTCCATCTTTTTTTGTTGCCGCGGGGAAACGCATTTACGCACCTTCACTGGCCCTGGGTGGTTCCCACTGGTGTCTGGGGCTCGCAGCTCGTTATGGTGCCGAATACCCATAAAAACAACAGCGAGTGCCATCATTGCCGCCTTTGATGAGGTGAGGTGACTCGGAAAAACAAACCATCAGTGCGGCAGTTTAGTCAGTCCCCTAAGGGATCGACTCCAACTTCACAGATGGGGTTGCAAGAGGAAAGTGCAAGCAGTGAGGTTCCATCCTCGCCCCTTTCCCCGTGCACAAAATTGCCCACTACTGTTGCTCTTTTGTCCCCTCACCTTATAAGAGGGGTAGAAAAAGCGATCCTCTGCCTGCTCTTTAGTCCCCTTTTCTTATGTGTGGGGTGCAAAGAGCATCCCACTCGGTTCAATTGGATTCGCCCAGGTTAACCCAGGGTTTGTGAGCCCCACCGCCATGACAAGGCTCGCACAGTGGGTAACAATTTTCACTACACATAGGGAGCCGAAACAAGGAAAATTGCTTACTAATGAAAATTTTATGTATTCTCTCCGCCGCTGAAATAGAGAACGGAACACCATATAAAAAAATCCAACTTCAAGTATAACGCCGCATTGAACTTTAAAAGTGGCAAGTCAAAAGCAACCGCGGTAAAATCCGGAAATTTAGCGTTATTAGAAACTCGCAGTCTGTCCCGGATTTGCACGGATATTTCATGAAATATAGCAAAAAATCATTTATTTACAAAACTATAAAAAATATTAATTTTAATTTCGGCCTCGTAAACATTACACGTTACCATGACAACACATTAAATTTTATGACAGAACAATGTCTGCCGGGACAATTAGTTGTCAATAATTTCTTGAGCTAAGTAAGGATTTTCATTGCTGCTTTTTTATATTTTGGTTACACTATCGACGACTTCATAATGATTAAGTGTTTTAGAAAATATTATATAGCCTATGTTCATCACTTATAATGAATGTGTGTGATCCAACAGTTTTGGAGCCCATTCAATACAAACAAACAGACAATCAAACAATCAAATGTGTCCTCTTAATAATATTATTATAAAAAACATTCACTCAAATTGTCAACCTCCACCATTTCTTTAAGCCCGTCGAAAATCATATATTCCCAAAGTTTTCTTAAGACTTTTCTTTAACCAAAAACTCGCTTAAGCGTGCACAAACCTGTGTTCAAGGCACACTACTTCTATCATGTTATGCGAGCACTCATAATGTTCTAGCTTGATTGAACTACAATGTCCTAATTACACTATTTAACAAATTAAATCACACATTCAGAGTAAACTCAAAAATATTTGTTTTTCTTTTTGAGTATACTCTATTCCTATGTTCTTTATTAAAAAATTATAACACACACTTAGAGCAAACTCAAAAATAAATTTACATTGCTTAGTAATGAGATGTATTCTCTCCACGATTAAATAAGGGGCACAAAATCGTATATTCCCAACGTTTCCCAAGAGTATTATCTGCACAAACCTGTGCTTAAAACACACTGTTTCTATGATTTCAAGCGAACACCCATGATGTTCTAGCCTGATTCAGCTACAATGTCACAATGACACTATCTAACAAGTTTCAGAACACACATTCAGAGTAGTCTGAAAAAGAAACTACATTGCTTACTAATGAGATGTATTCTCTCCACGACTAAAAAAGGGGGTCAAAAATCGCATATTCCCAACGTTTCCCAGAAGTATTATCAGCACAGTCCCGTGTTGGCGACTGCGTTAAACAACATTTGTATGCGGGCTGGCGACGGTGATGATTTAAAAAACGTGACACTGTAACGGCGGAGCGGCTGAAACTGGTTAGCATTATCTAAGGGTTGTTGCACATTGGCGTTTTTTTTTGTAGACTAGATGTATTATATACTAGCATTCTAGTCGTGTACACGATCGCATCATTTAAAAAAGTCTAATTTAGATGCTGAGTAACCGCCACATGTTGTTAGTTAGTTACACGCCAGTGAGGATATAGTTAATAAGCTGGAGCGCTTTCAAAATTTATTTTTGCGTTTTATCTTTGGCCTAAAGAAATACGGTCACGTCACTCACTTCCGTAAAAAATTACAATAGCTGCCAAACGCTCATCGATGAAATTTACGAATCCCGTGCCTTCTCTTCAATACTCTTTTCGATACTCGTTCTACGACATATCTCTATGAGCGTTTCTTTTTTACTCATCTCAACGATTTCTTTTGTATACCACCTAAACGTAATCTTCTTCATATTCCTTCCCATCGCACTGATTTCTATTCTTAATCCTTCACTAGTCATTCGGCTAGACTCTGGAATTCCCTACCCTATGAAATCCGTTACAGTAAAACAATTATACTTTTTTAGAAAAAACTAAAAGATTACTGTATAGTAATCTTTTAGTTTGAAGTGTTGGTCAACCCTTCACCATGTGGGTAGACGATCTCCGTGCAGTAGCTAGTCCGGGGTGGATGCGAGTAGCAGGAGGTCGGCCGTCTTGGCGTTCATTGAAAGAGGCCTATGTCGAGCAGAGGACCGATTAGGGCTTATATTGCTCTATTGATGGAAAAATTACAATTCAAGCTTTAAAATAAATAAGAAACATAGTGATACGATTCCTCCTTTGCTTCCTCTGGCAGGTAATAACAAAACATGTCGTTCCTCAGTTGCCAGATAACCGATAAGGGCTGATAATGATGATGATGATGATGTACTAGCTTTATTTTAAGTGTAAATTTCAAATGCCTTTTGATTTAGTGTACATACATTATTAAATAAATAAATAAATGACAATGGTTTCTGCACACTAGCCGCGCTAAGAGGTGCAAATACGGAATATATTTTATATGTCTTGGTACAGAATCATTATTACCATTATTATTATTTGAACATATAAGAGGCAAGAACCGTTCACCAATAATTCATGGCTGGTAGTCCTAATGGATTAAGTTTGTGATTTTAGCATCTATAATTTCATACAGGGAGTTGGTTCGATTATGTTAATAGTTAATAGACTTAGTTACCGAATTTCACATGAGGCGGTCAATCTCGAGCCAACGATGCAGCATAATATCTTATGATAGTGCACAGGTCTGTTCACTAACATACGAGTATATGCACTCTGTTCCAATGTGTTTCCGTTTCCGTCACCGTTTGGACGCAAAATCATTGGAAAACAGAGTAAGAAGCTTAAGTGTTTAAAGCACCACGACTGAATCCGCTTAAATGATTTTATAATTCTGGACGAACACAAGTGGACAAGTGGTTTTGGTTAAATTGAATCAGCACACTCGAGTAAGAAGTAGCTAGATTCTGCATTGTAGTCCTAAAAGGCAAGCACGTTTGAGGAATTACTTCTGGCTGACTTGATACCCCCGTAAATGCCAGATAAGATGTCACATATCGTTCTGTTGGAAGAAGCCGAGGGTACATGAGGAAAAAATGTCAGCCTAGGCGGTGGTAGATGGCTTCAACTTCTCGACTGTGAAAAAAAATGTGCGAAAGACTTTAGTTGGGACCAAACCCTGATACCTAGTAATAATCGGTAACTTTTGTGTCATTCGGTATTATAATCTAACTCCAATTTTATTCAAATTCGTTCAGTAGATTTTGCTTGAATGACATACATAAAAACTTTTATTTTTGTTACTTACATAAGATGTAGGAATTTAGTTATTGTCTCTTGTATTTCCCAATACTTTCATATCACAGCTCTAACTATGGAAAGACGGGTAGTCTAAAAAATATTTGTATGTCTCTGCAAAAAAAATGTTATGCACTCCGCCTTACAACACTTCACCGATGCTTATTTATATGCGGAGTATTGATTACAGCTATCCGAGAGATATTTTGTTTACACCGGGTACTAATGGCGGGTGATATCAGACTGAATATTAAATTAACTCGCTGCGAACGAGTAGCTCTCACTCACATATTAACAGGCAAGAAACATAATTACAATCACGAACATGGAACTGATGAATAAGTGTGCGTGTGGTTTAAGATGTACATGTTAAATCACACATACAATTGTAATAGACATGAAACTTATGCGTACAGCTAAAATATATTTTTAATCATAAACTACTAAAAACCTATTGTTTTAGATATATCTCACCAGGGGTAGCGATTATTTACTGAATCCAAGCATCGTTTAGTATTTAAAAAACTTATTACAGTAAAACGATTTTTACGATTTTTATCGTGGTTTATTTACTTATTTAACTGGCCCAACGTTTCAGAAGCTTTACAGCAATTGAGACTGGGTGGCGGCTGAGCGACTGGAGAAGCTGAAAAGACTGAGATGACAGATGTGCTGATATCACAAATTATTGAAAGTGCCCGAAGAATTGTAAATTTTTAGTTGTTCTGTTTATCACTGGGTCCCAAGCAAATCATCCGTAATCCCAACAACACCTCAGGGCATGCTGTTTATAGAAAGCATACCCATACTGATCTTAACGGCAATTCTATCCAGGAAAGTTGTGTACCGTGGTAAATCTTTGTTTCAGAGAGCAAGAGGCATCTGTGACAAGCATGTTCTGCGAGTCAAGAAGCTTCGTGTACCCTGTCTGCTCCACAGAAGTCAAGTGAAACCGTCGAGCGCGTACCTGCAATATTTCCATATTTAAAAGGGTTTACTTACAAAATTAGCTAGTTTTAATAAAAATATTTTTAAGCCGCTAAAGAATGTTAGACATTTCTTATTATCAGTGAAATGCCATATCACTCTACAAGTTGCAGGAGTGTACAAGCGTGTGACTGTGGACACTCTTATATAGGGCAAACCAAAAGAAAGACCTATAAAACTCGCGTTAAAGAATTTACAGCTGATATGAAAAACCGACGTTTTACAAAACCTGCGGATTGTGACCATGCTGAAGTTGAAATTACATTAGATTTGAAAAAAAAAAAAACACAAATCCCCACTAGAGGATGCACACCTGCCAAGGATGATTCGTGAGGATATGGAAATTAAAAGGAAACTAAATTTCAGTGGAGAAGATGGCTGGGTTCTTCCCTCTGCCTGGGGCACGGTGATAGACATAATCAAATCAAAAATTAAACATAGCACCTCAAGGCAGCAAGATATAATAAGTACTTTTTGCGTTAGTCAGAACAACTATATAATCATAATTATTCGGGAAACTTAAATAATCTGTGTCATTAGCACATGGTTGCTGTAAAGCTTCTGAAAAGTCTGACCAGTAAAGTATCGATGTCTTAAGTTTACGCGAATGTTACTCATTACAATACATAACATTAGAAACTTTCAAAACTTGTAACATCAGGACATCCACCCGTGACCATGGTTGCTGTAATCCTTCTGAAACGTCGAGCTGGTTAAATAATTAAATAAACCGCGATAAAATCCGTAAAAGTTGTTTTATTTTAATGAGTAACATTCGCGTAAACTTAAGACATCAATAATTAAAGAACTTTGATTCTCGCAACTTTGTCTGCGGGGTCTACAGATAATACCGTAAAATTAAGTACATTTCTATAGCTCATGTAATTCTGTTATATGACGTTCAACGTTGCTAAGTTTCATCAAAATTCGTTCAGTATTTTGTCCGTGAAGGAGTTACAAACAGCCATCCACACTCACAAACATTAGCGTTTGAAATATTAGTAGGATATCGTGTTAGGTGCACCCTGCGAACGTAATCGCTTGTACCGTCTCCGTGGGAAGGAAAATTGAGTTTCATAAATTTTGCCCAAGGTAAAAATTTATGGTCGTAAATAAACTTTTTTATAGCGTAAAATGACAATCCATCGAAATATTTTAATGAACATCGACGCCTATTGCCAGTACATGATTTAGATGCGTTGCCCTCCTTCACCTCATTGCTCCATGGGCTACCCACAAACTACACGAAACGACATCTCATCACGTTTAAATTGGTATCACGTGAGTTGTGCCAGTCTAACTTGGCTATAATGCCACAGTGGTGCCAACTTTTACTTTTGTACCAAAATTTCTAAATTATTTTGGATTATTATTGTGTAGTGAACAGAATAGAATATAATCGTGTTTCTATTATTATTATTTACTTAGCTGTCCGTAAGAAGAAGAAAATATTATCATTTTCTGTCATGCATTATATTTTTATTGATTTGCTATCCTCATAGATATCAGAAATATTAATATTTCCATACTTATCCCTGTACATATTTTATAGTTTTGTTATTATTTGCGGAAAAGGTTGGATCGCATTGCAGCTAATTAAAACTAGATGGGTTTTATGAAGCTAATTAAAACTAGATGGGTTTAAATTTAAACATTTATTCGTAACTTTTACCTTCATTCAATAGCGTCTGAACGCATGATGAAAAATACTTAAAACGAATATTCCACTTACAAATCAATTAATTATTAACAGATGCAGAAGAAAAGAAGAACCAAGGAATCAAAACCTGTAATTTGTAACAAAATCATTATTAGGATTCAGAAATAATGATTTACTAGAGAAAGAGTAATACATAATATTACGCAGATCTATAAAAAAACTTTGCACATAAATAACAGGGGACACCCGGATTTGAACCGGGGGCCTATCGATCTGCAGTCGATTGCTCTGCCACTGAGCTATATCCCCTATGGTAGAATCATTGAATTACTGAATTGTAGAGTGCAATTCAGTAATTCAATGATCTATCTAACTATCATTTAATATTTATTTATTTCAATAACTGATTCAAGTGGAATGAAAGTATAAAGAATTGAAATGTCATCGTGAGTTGTATAACATTGCAGTCTGTGCATCCTATCGGGTTAAAGACACACACGGAAATGGGCACGCGCATGTACTATATGTCTGCCATTCCAGCCGGATTATGTCTCCCGGGGAGGACCTCTTGATCTTATGTGATAGCCATACTGTAGCGTTTCTTGCGATTTGCCAGTTTCCTGTCACCCATCGACACGAAGCCTGGTGTATGCATAGGAATTCCGTGGAAGTGTGTGGGTTTATTGAGACGTGTTCGTTTGTTTTATGTTATAAAAAACTCCGCTGTTATTAAAGTTGATTATATTTATATAAAAGCTCCGACCCAACAAGGTCGCCATACAGCGGTGATACAACACTTTTAACTTTTACAATCCATTCTGTTCGTGTGAGTTGCATTTATGTGACAATACAATGTATGAATGTGCGCAATGCAGTCGGTCCATCTTATATTTATTTCCCAGTAAATATTGCATTTGGAAGACGCCTTGAAATGTGTTCGGCTGTTATTGGATATGATAGATTCGACCCGCAATCGCTCCTAAGAAAGGATTATGTTATGGTTCAGATTATGCGGATACCGGGCCGCACTATACTCGACAGTGTAGTTTTAATTGATGAGTTTTTATTATACCAGGCTTCCCCGTACGATATGAAGTATTAAAATAGAATTTGTTCAATCATTATCTATGCATGTTATAAAACAAAGTCCCCAAAGTACCATATGAGATTAATTTCTCAAATGTACATAACCGATTTTCATGCGGTTTTCACGCATGGCTAGAAAAGATGCTAAGGAAAGTTCGGTGTATAATTTGGTATCTGTAAGCTGTGTTGATTCGCCAGCATATTATGTAACAAAGTCCCCAAAAGCTGTTTGCATATTATGATCGATTTTCTCAAAATTAACTAAACGGTAGGTCCGTTGTGATTTACACATGGATCTCTATCCATAGATTCCCGAGGTTTTGGTGCTCACTCCAGAATAGTGTAATTTTCTATTTGTGAAAAAGCTTTTATGATCCCATCAGTGATTTTGAAGATTGTATCGTACATACAAACATTATTTAGTAACTATAGCTCTTTATAATACTGGGTTTTTGTAAAAGTCATTGGTTTTAAGGTAGGATAACAACCAACAAAACTGTTAGATACTAATGTGGGTACCAGGAAAAAAAACATTATGTGTGCTTCACGTTTTACCGTATGAAACCTTCCATCTTTAACCGCTCGTTGGCCTTTCATTACGCGATACCTTACCAGCGACGATTTAATTAGTTTTCGCGTGTTAATCACAATGTCATTCGGTAAAATCGATAGTATCGGTTGGTCTTCGACTTCGAGTGTGGGCGATGTACGTTAATCGCGTGAAGCAGATAGTCCTATTAAATGAAATTAAAGAATATCTTGACTTGGCGACATTGATAACCGTCGCCGGAGAAGCGACGCACTACTTAACGCGTGACCTGTGCGCCCCGACCAAACCGGAGGATGAAACGTTTGCGGAGCTGGTGGAGCTCGTCGAGCAGCACCCGGAGCCCAGATGGTCCGACATCGCCGAGCAGCACGTGTTCCGGTTTGCGACGTCAGGGGCCGGGGGAGGAGCTCAGCCTGTACTTATAACATCTGAAGCACCTCGCGAGTACATGCCATGCAACTTCATAGAGAAGCTCGAGGAGAACCTCAGGGACCAGTTCGTGTCCGGCCTCATGAGCGAAGAGATGCGCAGTCGCTTGTTCACGGAGAAGATCTAGACTACAGGCGAGTGGTGGAGCTGGCGCTGGCGTTGGAGGCTGCTAAGGCCGCCTGCCGCCGCCGACGAGCGCGCGGACGGTACGCCGCGCACCGCGCAGCCGGAGGACACGGTCTATGATAAGTGGTGGAGGGACGGGTGGCGAGTTAGGTAGGGGCCAAGCGCCAATAGATCAAATGTTGGTACCCAAATCACATGGATTTTTTTAACTATCTTGTATACCTAGTGCTAAGTCGGACGTGAGCGTAGCGGCTGATGTAAACAGGGAAACCGTTGATCGTTTGGTTGTAACGACGAGTGGCGAAGGCCCCGCGCCGGCTGCCGAAGCGTCGCCACCGACAGACGGCTTCGGGTGCGACGCTGTACCCCCACAACACTATCACAATAATGATGATGATGCTGATTTTGAGATGGCTTGTTCTTCACCACTGCTGAAACCAGCACATAACATGCGCCTACGCCCTCGCCGCCATCGATCGGTTCAAAGAAGCAATCAATTTGTAATTTAAGTAATGCATGATTGAGTCATAATGTTGTGCTTCCTTACGTAACTTTATGTAATGTATTTAATGTTTTATTACCTTGTTAATTCTTATATAAGTACAACTGATGTTACCTAGTAAATTAAAGCACGTACTATGTATTATCTCATAAAGCTTTATTTGGAGATTATATGTATATTCAGAAGGGAGGTGTTAGAATGTGGGTAGCTAGAAAAAAACATTTCTTGTGCTACGCACTTTACCGCATTATATAGGACAGGTTGTCTTAAGCCGCTCGTTTGCCTTCTTGACCGTAGGTGTCACTTTACGGCGGTATCAAGTAAGCGAGAGGTACCTCCCTGGTCGAGCCGGTCCAATTCCGTTGCATAGGAGGATGTAGTGTCATGTACCGTGTATGGCACTAGCTCCTCCTATGCAGCTTGGCACTACCTCTTACAAAAGCCCTTAATATAACTAAAGAAGTTTTACTTCTTCGGTCTTGTGTGAAGCACAACTTTTTACTCTTTTAAAAATATAGACGCTGATGATGATCAGAAGTATATACAGTATACAGTTATTGTGGCCATTTCTCAAGACAAATACAAAAACACACAAAGCCTGACGCGTCGCAGGATGAACTGAACACACAAAGAACGGGGCGTGTATTGTTGATTATAGAAATGGCTGACAGAGGTTAATCCTGAGTCGTCGATGAAAGGAACAAAATTTGTTGCTTTATTTTAACCTTTGTCCAATGTTTGTTAGGGAATATTTGATATATAGGAAGTAATGTCATGCACTACAGCAGAATTGGGCCAGCACAACCGAGAAATTACCTACCTCATGTTCATACAGCCGGCTTCAAATGGCGGGTATGATGTCACGTTTTATACGGTTTGTCAAGGTCTATATATATCATATATATATAACGCAACGCGTCAAAGTATCTCCTGGCAGTGCGAATGTTGTTGGAAGTAAAAGAAAAACATAGACTGATCGTTTTACCCCTTTTCATTCATCATTCAGACGACGCTCATTGCCGGACAAAGTAATCATGAGCCACTAGCATTCAGCGGCCACCGTAAGCCAAACGTAAAAAAAAGTAGTCAGTCCACCTGGTAGGATGCCGTCCAACACTACGTCTTCCGGTGTGGGTCCACCTTACGAAAGTTTCGTCCCCAACGGTTATCTGTTGTGCCGCCCCAATAATCGATAGAAATACATCTCGCAGTCAGATTGTCTAATTCGCCGTATTTCATTACAGCTAGCTTTTTTTCAAAAGCAGGGCCGTCCTGTTTTGTGGTGGGCGAACGATCAGCTACAGTGAACATGGCTGAGTGAAATTGCGCCAGAAAGAGTTCAGCGTTATACGATATTCAATAAATATTATCCTTATTGAAATAATCAATATCAGTCTTTTTGGCACGTTTTAAATCCTAATTTTAACACTCGCGTCATTGCCTGACATGACAATAACAATGGCGTCTACTGTCGAATACAGAGAAATAAAAAATATGCCCAGATGGGTTCGATGGTTTAGGCATGAACGTAGGTCCCGACTAAGCATTCGTGGATAGTTTTTTTCTTATTTGCTTTATTTTTTTCTTATTATATATTTAATTTCATACTTGTATCATTCTATATCACTACCTAAAATCATTAGATTCAATAAGGTTTAATGTCAGCCGCCATATTGAAGAATGTCTCACAATGACAAACCGGCTTATCATTAGCCCGCCACAAAACAAAACGGCCCTTTTTGAAAATGTCTAGCCGTAATGTTATACGGCGATTTAGACAACAACTACAGCATACCCCATGACTATCCCTTTTAACCCACTAAGTGTTCCTTTCATGAATAAAAACTCAAACCCATATCTAGATTTGTAATAATGGTTATTTTAAAAGCTTTTCGCACTCAATGATGAAACGCTAGAAACTTAGACATTTATATTGTGATTATGATCTTAAAAGACTTGGAAACATTTAGAGGTTTAGTTATCACACATTTAATTTCATCATCAGATTTGCCCACTAAAATATGATCATCATCATCATTATCGGTCCACTGCTGGACAATGCCTCTTTCAATGAACGCCAAGACGGCAGATCTCCTGCCACTCGCATCCCGGACCGGCTACTGCACGGAGATTGTCTTCCCAACTGGTGAACGGTCGACCAACACATCGTTTTCTTAGACGCGGCCTCCACAACATAACCTTACTGGCCCATCTGCCATCTGTTCTTCTGAGTGTGTGACCAGCCCATTGCCACTTCAGCGACCTTATCCGTCTCGTGATATCGGATACTTTAATTCTCTGCCTTATGATTTCGTTACGAATCCTGTCGGACAGAGATATACCCAACATAGCACGTTCCATAGCCCGTTGAGCTACCGTAAACTTGCGGAACAGTCCAAAATTAAGGGGCCATGTTTCACTAAAATATACATAATGTTATTAATATATCATGCCATTCACTTTACATTGAGTGTTAAGAAAAATTGTATTTCTTTTTGGATTTGCGGAAAAATATACTACCAGTGTTGAGTGAGCTGACCGGCCTAATTCCGCTGCAAAGTACCTATTCACTACCTCTTATGGCTGATGATTTTGTGTGACTGTGTATATTGAGATACCGCTAATCATCAAGGCTCATCGGCGATAGGGTTAATCCAACATTCCAGATCAACTTTTGCTGATGTCGGGGCCACACGCAGTAGTCTGGAGTCAGGTCAGGCTCCCATTTTGTCTCCTGCTCCCAGCTAGGAATACTGCATATGTTGCGGGCGGATAGTCAACATATAAATTACAATTGAGACAATTAACACTACACAAGAAGGCAATTTAATTATGTGTAACATTATATAACATCTACAAGAATATCTAAGCTCTTCAAACCTATGTATTTAAGATAATAGAAAATAAGCTATGATAAAGACACATGTATGCGTTGACCGCCTGTCCTCCTCCAATGGGCTACCGGCTACACATAAACCGCACGACACGCAATATTTGATGTCGTGACGTCACTTTACGCTGGTGTCATGGGAGCAAGAGGTACTTCCTCGGTCGTACCGACCCAATTCTATTGCAATGTAGCGTGGTACTACCGCTGGCCACGTTGACATTAAATTGATTAGTCTAGAGTATCTTTTTAATAGAAATAAGGGGCAAATGAGTAATCAGAGCCTTCTGATGATTACCGTCGCCCATGGAAATTCGCAAGATTGTTACGCAGATGCGTTGCCCGCCTATCACCCCCTAATGGACTACCGGCTACTCACAAACCGTACGAAACACGACAGCGATGTTGTCACTTACGCTGGTATCAAGTGAGAGAGACCCAAGATAGCTTCCCTGGCCGTGCCGGCCCAATTCCGTTGCATAGGAGGATGTAGTGTCATGGTACATGACACTACATCCTCCTATGCAACGGAATGTCATGAGGATGTAGTGTCATGTACCATGCATGGCACTACCTCCTCCTATGCAACATGACACTACCAATCATAGATGTAATTGGAAACGCAATTCTATATTTTTAAATGTAAATTACTGTTATTTAAGATAAATAATGATAATACAAAACCAAATTGAAACACCATAAGCAGTGGAATTCCTTTTGTGTTAAATTATGGAAAGTCAAAACGTAAATATGAAAACATGCCGGCTAGGGAGTGATTATTGAAATTTCAATTGGAACTGTTTTACGAAACTGAAGAATTGATTTATTGTTCGATGGGAATATCATTTTTTGTTCGCGTGCCAATCACAATACGACTGGAAAGCGGATATATAGCTTCGACATATACATAATATCATCATAAGCATGATCAGCTTTTGGCCACTGCTGTGAACCCAAGTGCACATCACTGACACTTCAGTCCCTGATGGTCATTCACATGGTGGTCTAAAGTATCTGTGCGAAGACGGGACGGACTGTGAGACAAAGTGTTTTAAAGTCTTTGCAGAATCAAACACAAATATACTTTGCTTAAATATTCTCAAACTAAAATTTTGCTGGTACTGGTTTCAACTAAAAGCGAAACAAACAGAATATGAGATTTATCTATAAATGTTATAAATGCTAGTTTTAACAATTTAGATTACATATAAGGGTGTAATTGCCATAGTATCTAATTCATAGTAAGATTATAAATATAATGAGTGGCACGTAGACGTTGGGCTTTACCTCACTTTTCTCGGCTTGTATAAGTTGCAATATCGTACTGTCTCCGCTACGATTGGGGAGGGACATTAGCATTAATTCCATAATCCTCCTACTTAATTCTGATTAAATTCGTTGCGGGACTCAAGACAGTTTTAGTTTTTTTCCTCGGGCTCCCTGCGATCATACCATTGGGTTCATAGTGGATGACGCTGCCGTTTCTGAAGACACAGGATTAGAGGTAGTGGGAATAAGTGGAGACCCAAGCCCATTCAACAAGTAATTTTATCAAGAAAATTGTGAGGCAATCACAATTTTCTTGATAAAATTACTGCCAAGATCTCCAGCCAATCGCTTCCACTCAGGCCCAGCTACCGCACGAATGCCAGCTTCCCAGGTGCTGCTGATGACCAACTCTTGGTTGTCCTAAACGCTATCTCCACGCTTGTATTTTCTTGGCATATCTGTCATTTCTTATTCTGAGCGAATCACTCGACCACACTTACCTATCACTTATAACTACAATAACAGACGTACATGCAGATTGCCCATCTGCAACCAACTCAACCTAATGGGCCATCGGCGACTCACAAACAGCACAGAACTGAGCACATGAGCAAGGGGTTGTGCCGGGCCCATTCGGCTGTGACAAATCTAAATGCTATAAAATTTAAACACATCTTTGTAATTTATTTACAGTTAAAATGAGTTCGTTTTATAATCTACCCCCAATAAATTACACCTTTGTTGTAAGACCCCAGGGTACACCTTTGACGTAAACAGTATGTCTAATATCCTTTGACAAAAGTGAATTTTAATACGAGTTTTACTTAACAACATAAATTCAGAGAATTTCAAATATTCCCACGAGATTCAAACTCGTAAAATTTTTCGTTGCGCTAAAGTGTACTTTAATGTTGTGTTACATGGTTCGGAATTGAACAACGAAAACGTTGTAGTGGTATTGCGACATGCGAATAGAAGACGCAGCGGTCTCAGTTATTGTTATTCTGTTATTTATTCTCATACTTGTAATAAATATTTTAAAACATTTCTTATATTTTAAATTTATAGTTTCGAAACGAAGTTATTTAACGCGTTTTGTGTTGTGATTACTAGGTGCACATAAACATTGAAACGTTATACCGATATATGCGATGAATAGAGTTATATGTGACCATAGACGGTAATTAAATCAAAATAGGCACTGTTATATTAAAACAAAAACGATTTCCTGAAATCGTTTTTGTTAGTTCAATATCGAATGTTTTGTCGATTCTGTTTACGGACTACGTCTACAGTAGTAGGCAACCGAGTACACTGTCTTTGGAATTGCCTTCTAGTTTTGAAAATTCATCAGTAAAACAGCTAAAGAGATTCAAACGAATCTCTTAAGATTAACCACGGATCCAATCCAGTTAATTTTGAATTATCTGTGCCATGCCCTCACCCACTGACGGTCATTCGATCTGCCCTAATACATTCTATCCTCGTAATGAAGATAGCTTCTTGGATTCTTCGATAGAGGCGTTGAAATGAATGGATAGACGATATAAATAATAATACAAGCCTTAAAAACATAGGTAAGAAATATGTGATTGAAAAGAGAAAACCTGTCGAAGAAAATACAATGGGAGTATCATGTAAATGCCCTTACAAATGTCCTGATAAAATGTCTTCTCAACTGAGGCTGATCTGTTTCACAAAATTTTGAAAACTAGAAGGAATCGGCCCTGCAGTGAAATTTCATTATCAAATATACCGACAACATGAAAAAGAAAAGATGTATGAATCAAGATACTCCTAATAATAGGAAATCTGGCTTTAAGTACTATCTGCTTTTAATTACAGAATATTCTAATGAAAGCCACTGTGAAAGAGCTGAAGTGGCACAAATTATGTTTATCAACACTCTTGCACGGAGATTTTTAAATATTGCAACGATGGTTATACTGTATTTTCAATGGTTTGGTCACACACAAATATACCTGTAAAGCTACAAAAGAACGTCACTATCGTGATATTGCTCAGTCAACGTTTAATTTAGCTTTCCATTTTCCGAAGAAACATCAGCTTTCCATTTTTTCGGTAAAAAAATCCAACTGACTCGTGAAAAGATGCTTATTATGACATCAGTGTAAAAATAAGGTTGCTAGAGGATTAAAATGCTACGATAAAAAAGACGCTGAAGAGTCGATTGCAAACATTGTAACCTGAATTCGATTTTGAAAAGGCGTTGCAGGCCTCTCCTCTTATTATTTTTTAATATTATTTATTTTATTTTATAAGAGAAATTTGTCTTTCTTTAACATGACTGTACGTATAACTGTACCAGCTGCCTCCCTCGGTATTTCCGATCCGTAACGACCTCGAGGTCTTCAAGAAAAAAGCGTACCTATTCCTTAAAGGCCGGGAACGCGTCTGTAAAGCGTCTATGGGTGACCGTAGTCACTAACCTGCCTGCTCGTTTGCCTCTATCTCATAAAAAAACTTTACGGTTTATGACATGGGTGGTTTGTCCAGGTTTGAGCACGGGGTTGAAGAATTTCCCTTGTGTTGTGACAATTGTGCGGCCGGAATCGTAACCACCTTGTATGAGCATATTCAATGTACGAATATGATGCTAAAATATTTAATATAACAGTGCCTATTCTGTTATTGAAACTTCTAATCCAAAACACCATCTACAACCCTCAAGAATAGAGTTTGTTAGTAAAATGGGCCAAGAACGTAGGCAGAACTAATGTTGTTCGTAACGTAAATCAGGAAGCTGTTTTTGATTTTAAGTGTATTGTTTACAATAAAGTATGGATGAAGGCGACAGACCAACGAATTATTCTTCAAATATGATCTTCGATAAGACAAGAAATTACGTACAAGCCGATCTAAAACTTGCTTACTCACACCCTATAATGATTCTTTCTGCAAAATTCAAAAATCTAATGGATATGTGCCGCTCAGAAGTAATTCCTTTAGAGTACCATCAATACTTTCACTCCTCGCCACATCATATAACCATTAGTGTAAGAAGAATCTGATGATGAATTATTGGAATAGGCAATTGTTTAAAATACTTAATTATAATAATGACTGTTTCTTATTTCAAATTACTTCATATATTATAATTTACAAGCATAATTGTTATTTTTTATTTTCCTGTTCCTTAGTAGATAAAAGAGTTATATCATGACAGTATGTTTTGAAGATTGTTTCTTTTATATATTGAAGACTTTTTAGTAATTTTAATTAACAGAGATAATTATTGTGTATGATGCGTTGTTTGTGTAAAATAGCATTTGTGTTTAATTTTGTAACAAGTGCAATAATAAAGTGACAGTCGGTAAGACTGCCAGTGTAACTCTGAGTCCTCGTTGTGCACGAACTTTTACACTCCGATTATTTTTTAAAGTACATTTTGTAAGGTAGTGCTAGTAAAATATGTGCAGCAAAATAGTTTTAAGTAAATAATATAATGCACTGTTCTGATGTTTTCAACAAGCTGTAGCAACTTTATCTTGCTACTTAAATATTTTATCTGTCATCTTTGACTGTAAGGCTTAATGTTCTCCGTGTTGAAGGAATGTCACTCTTTTTCCTTTTCGCGATGGCGAGGATGGATATATTTGCGATGGCTGACGCTATCTGTCATCGTCAAACTATAATTAAATAGTATTTTTTATCTTTCATCGTGTACCTATATATTCGTGATATAAAGCATATCAAATATGTAATTAAACATAATAGAGCATTTAATTAGGCTGGGGTAGTATAAGAACATACCAAAAGATCTCAATATTTGGTCATTATTTATAAGAGTTACATAACTCAACAGCTTAAACAGCCTCTACTGAAAACTGCCAATCTTGCGGATCGAACTTTGTTATTGGAATAGGTCGATTCTTCTTTCGTATTTGCTTCGTTACTTTTTATTTAACTTCTTTGATTGCCTATGGGAAACAAGCTGGCAGAATTGACACGGTAATACCCCTGACGTCACAATTTTTTTGTGTAGAAGCATTTGTTGTTTACAATTTCACATTTAAGAATTGAAAAATACATTTTGTAAGTCAATGACCATTCATTTTCGTAGAAACAAACAGTGGAACCTCTGTGATTCATTAAAGCCTTCTTGCTTTACTCAATTAAATATTTGTAACAACTAGTTGTTGGCTCTAGAGCCATGCTGCATTGCGTTTGAATCGGGCTGGCACTACCGGGGAGGTATCTTTCGCTCGTAAGATACCCCCAGCATCACATACGGAGAGTTTATAATCTAGCATAATAAAAACCGTCAGTAGATCATCGGTCTCAAACCATTTAGAGTGCTTCACCTATTGTAATCTCTTCACCGGCCGGTATTATGTATTTTCTTTTTTTTTTAATAGTGGGGCAAATAAGAAATCGGAGCCCTTTTACGACCACCGATGCTATGAACATATATCTAATTACTATGCCGATCCGTTGCCCTCCTTCACTCCTCCCGACGGGCCACCGGCTACTCACAAACCGCATTAAAGTAGTGGGTGTCACTTTACGGCGGTATTAAGTAAGCGAGAAGTAGGTTGAGTCATATATTTGTTACATACTATTGTTGGTATGACTAAAATTGACGGATTTACAATATTCGAGGATTTAAAAAATTGTAGTTATATAATATCAGAATGTTGTCCAGGGGCTTAGCATTTCCTTAGAAAGTGTAAGCTTTTAGATCGATAGCCAAGGATTATGACTTCAAGAAGTTCTGAACTTCTACAAGTTGTGTAAGGACTGCGATTGCGAACGGTCCTCAAAGCATGCAACTTAGATTGCAACGTAGCGAATCTTATCAGCCTCTGGGCTTAGATTATAGAGTGATGGTGCTACGGTACATCGGAAATTGACGAATAGTTACATCAGAATAACATAAGAGAATATTAATTTTTCGAGTTACTCTCTCTTCTTAGGAGAGAAATTTCCGGTAGCCCATTGGAGGGAATGAGTAAAAGACTACGTCTGCATAGAATATATGCTGGTGTCTATGGGCGTCGGTTGTTATCAAAAGTTTCCGACTGCCGGTTTGTTCGCGGGTTGAAAGTCTGCTCATGGAAGTTGCTCCCCTGCCTAGAGGATACGTAGAA
The DNA here is from genome assembly GCA_017140195.1 of Eumaeus atala. Lineage (NCBI taxonomy): Eukaryota > Metazoa > Arthropoda > Insecta > Lepidoptera > Lycaenidae > Eumaeus > Eumaeus atala. Next base: position 32,358 of record JAFELO010000381.1, on the reverse strand, counting down.
ACAGAACACTTTCCTCCAATTTTTTTGGATGTTTCTCTCTTTACCTGTTGGTCTTATTATTTGTTTGTTTTCCAATTTTTCTATTTATCAGTTTGTCTGTTTGTCAGATTGTCTATTTATCTGATTGTCCGATTGTCTATTTATCAGTTTGCCCGTTTATTAGTTTGTCTGTTTACCAGTTTATCAGTTTGTCCGTTAAGTAGACCGCGCATCACATGAATAATGGCTGTACAGACTTTAATTCAAACTTTACTGACACGTCGGTGAAATCACTGCCTAGGGCTAAAAAAAATAAACGATTACATTGGGATAGATTTTACGCAGGTAAAACTACATTGCCAGTAGCTCAATAAACCACAATAAAACCCGTTAATGTTGTTTTATTGAATGTACACTTGCATAATTCGATAAATGAATATTATTAAAGTACTAAATTAGTGCAGATAGAGAGTTACTAATCTGGATTTACACCGACAATATTTACTATCTCGAAAAATTTATTAATCCTCTTTGGAGTATACTTAACCCGTGTTCCTAACTTAGTTCAATCCTAGTTGTGGTGGTGAGGCTCAGCAGCCTGGGGTGAACCTAGACACAGTCCCTAGTCAACTGTGTGAACCGAGAGGGCTGCTCTTTGTCACCTCTCCTATAAGAAGAGGAGACAAAAGAGCAGGAGGTGGAGGGACTTTTGCGCACGGGACGAGGAGCGAGTATGGGGACTTCATCCCAAAATATGTGAGGTTATACTGTAGTGCGGGACTTCCGCACTGTCGAGGCCGTGATTTATAGTTCCAGGACGCCTCACTAAAGGCAGCACTGTTGGTACTCGTGGTGGTATTCGGCTCCAGGTAGACCTGGAACCCACCTGGGGCCGCTCATGCAGCGTAAATACATTTCCCTGTGTCAGCAGAAACCGCTGACGAAACCACGTTGCATTGCATGCATTAAATAAAGAAATAATATGCAATATTAACATGAAACACTAACATTAATTAATATAATCTTGTACGTATAATGATTTTAAAAAAATCCCATGATCCCCAGAGGAGCTGCAGAACAGAGCTCGCTTTAACAAGTCTGTACTTATATTTTATACGTTAATACGACTCTACGCCCCAGAGACTGTACCCAACGAATGCACGATTATTACACGGGTAGAGTTTTAAAATGTTACGACAATATTACATAAGTGGTATGTTACAACCTGTACTCGAGAGTAAGATCTTCCAGTCGCATTGTATTTGCAGTTAGCACTACCTACTGGTTCACAAAGTGATGTCTTAAGTTTAGATATAACGCGTGGACATTACGTGTCCATAGTTGCTGTAAAGCTTCTGAAATGTCGGGCTGATTAAATAATTAAATCATCCGAAAAAAAAACTCGTAAAAATAGTACGAGGGTGGATCTAAAAGTTCTAAGCCCGACCAAGAAAATGAAAGAAAAGTGGATCTAAATTTATTTTTAGTTTTCGACATAGACACATTTAGTTCAACACACTTCTTCCACCTGGCCTGCAACTTGTTTATCCCCTCGAAAAAAAAGATTCCGGAAGGTCGGCGAAATAATCGTTTACTGCGACTATCACCTCATCTTTGGTCGAAAATTTCGAGACATCCAAATGTTTATTTAAATTTGGAAATAAGTGATAATCAGAGGGGGCTAAATCCAGCGCATAAGATGGGTGGGGTAGCAATTCGTAGCCACAATCATGGATTACAGACATTGTTTCAACCGAAGTGTGAACACGTGCATTGTCTTGATGAAACAAAATTTTCTTACGCAACATTCTCGGCCTTTTTTCTTTTATTTCTTCCGGAGTCTTCGTAAAAGGTTACAATAATAACTAAAATTTATAGTTTGACCTTTCGGTAAATAGTCTACAAAAATAATGCCCTTCGCATCCCAAAAAACAGAAGCCATGACTTTGTTAGTCGACGAAACGACCCTAGCCCTTTTCGGTGCAGGAGAGTCTGATCTTTTCCACTGTTTGGATTGTTGCTTTGATTCAGGAGGATGGTGGTGAACCCAGCTTTCATCCATGGTAACAAATCTAGACAAAAAGTCCTCGGAATCAGTCTCAAAAAGTTCCAAACAGGCTCGCGAAATTGTGTATCGAACTCGTTTTTGTTCAGCTGAAAGCAACCTCGGGACCCAGCGAGCAGAAACCTTATGGAACCCCAACTCTATTTCGTTATTATGTGTTGCACCCGGCCATAACTAACGTTTGTTACCTCAGCTATCTTACCAATGGTCAAACGTCGGTCACCCAGTACGAGATCACAAATTTTATCGATGTTTTCTTTCGTGGTAGAGGATGTAGGCCTTCTACTCTTAAGATCATCTTTAATGCTCTCACGACCGCGCTTAAACTCAGCTACCCACTTCTTGACACTGGAATACGATGGAGCAGACTCCCTCAAAGTGCTCACCATATCTTGATGGATGTCTTTTGGTGATGGGCCTTTTTATTGAGGTACTTAATGACTGCACGGTGTTCAATTTTCTCCATTATCGAAAATTGCGTCAGATTGCTTCAAACAAATAATCACAGAAAATTTATGTTGTGCAGCATCGGAATGAAACTGCGCACAATAAATCAATATGACACATACTAACAAATGACGGTAGATTTAAAAAGATGTCATGGCTCCATGTAGGTTAGGCCACGAACTTTTAGATCCATCCTCGTAGTTCTATTGTAATGAGTATTATTCGTATAAATTTAAGACTTCAATATCAAGAATAATACTTTTGTTCGATACGACAAGTCTGCTGTGGAAGTGAAGATAAGACCCATACTATATTATTATGAGCACTCGTGGAGCTAGGGATTTAGGTGTGGGTTCACGGTATTTCTCAATTTTTGTTTGATGCTACGGATCCCCTGTTCTGTGGACGCGGGGAAAAGCATTAACGCGCCTGTAGTGGCCCAGGTGTGGTCCAGTGGTGTGTGGGGTCACGACACATTGCCGAGTGTCCACTAAAATCACGACGAGTGACATCAAGGTCGCCATTTGTGAGGTACCCCGGAAAAACAAATCATCAGGGTACCTCGGTGGCCCGTCAGTCCCCTAAGGGAACGATGCCTCCTCCACAGATGGGGTTGCCCGCACCACAGGAAAACCCCATCAATTTTGGGACAGTGCAATGTGGTGCGGTTCCCATCCTCGCCCCTTGCCCCATGCGCTAGAGTTTTGTCCTCTCTTCTTATAAGAGGGGTACAAGGAGCAGCCCCCTGCTCGTTTCAATTGGCTTCGCCCAGGGTGTCTCGGTCCACCTCAGGCTACTGAGCCCCACTGCCACGACAAGGCCTTTAACCTTGGTGAGGGTGCTGCAGAACTCTTCATAGTCAAGTTGTATTCCCTTCTGGGCACCTTTTATTTATTCCGAGCTTAAATTCCGATAATATTTTTCAATTTACTTTAACACTTGTCACTACATTATCTGGTTTTATTTCTCTATCGCATATTACATATTACCAGAACAGAACCTTCTCCCGATAAGGTAAGTATTGTCTGTTTTTACTATTTTTAGGTCACTCGTCAAAAAATCTTCAAATTTATTTTTTATTTTTATGATCAATTTGAACGCTTTTTTAACACACGTTTAAAAAAGCTCTAATATAACAAACGGAGCAATAAGTCTAAACTGTGAATCGACTGTCAAGCCATGTTAACAAAATTGGTGTTTTTACAATGGAGATTTGATGATTTGTGTATGCAGTTGACATGAGTCGATAGTTGATTGAAAATATTTTTTTTTGGTTTCATTGATATAATCAATATCGTATTTGATAGGTAAGGATTGATTCGCTGTTACATACACCACATCTTAGTAAGAGCTAGTTAAGAGCTAGTGTCATGCTACATTGCAGCTGAATGTTGCCGGCATGACCAGGGAGGTATAAACTGTGAGTGGGCTCACATGATATCACCGTAATTAATGCAGTTTGTGCGTAGCCGATAGCTACATTAGAGCGTTGGAGGAGAGGAGACCAACGTATCTGCACAACAACTACGCAGATATTTATGGGTGACAGTACAGTCATCAAATGGTTAAGCGTACGTAATATGTAAAAGCACATCAAGATTATAAATGTAAACAAACTACTAAAATAACTAGAACATAATACGTGTAATACTGTAATGAATAATACAGTGTTGTGTATGTATTTGACATTTCTGACGCGCTCCGTACACTAATTATAATTTAAATTATTGTTGTATAATTATCATCCACACGCTGTATTAACATACACGTGTACTCGCGATGAACTCATTAGACGCGAGCAACTATCTTAGAAATTTGATTATTAAACTTGTACTATACATGAAGTTAAATTGTTTCCAACTTATTGTGTTATATAATGCGACGTCGCGGTCTTTGTAATTACAGATCTTACATTAACTTGGTAATTCCTGATAATCATAATTGCTCTTTTATAGTTTTAGGGGAACATAAGCGCAGCTTTTATCGATGCCCATAAACATCCGCATAGAGGTTGCCTTGTTCCCCCACCCGCTCTCCCCAAGGGGCCAACAGAAACCAAATCTATTCCAATTTCTTCAATATGTTGTAAGTTTGATATTTAAATACCTTCATTCCTGTTAATTGAACGTCAAAAGTATCAATGCGTCGACGTAATGTTTCGTAACATTCTCACCATGGAGCAAGCCTGGTCGTGGCGATGGGGTTGAGTAGCCTGGGGTGATCCGAGACACCTTGGGTGAAGCTAATTGAACCGAGGAGGTGACGGCTCTTTGTGTCTTTATACTGTAATTAAATATTATATTAATAATTCATACCTTCTTATAAGAGAGGAAGGGACTAAAGAGCAAGAGGAGTAGCCGGTCTTTGTACCTCTCTTATAAGAAGGGGAAAGCGATAATGGTGGCGGCGCCTTTGTGCACGGGCAAGGTGCGAGGATGGAAACCTCAACCCCATTGCACTGTCCCAAAGTCAGTGGGGTTGTCTTGTAGTGCGGGACAACCCCATCTTTCGAGGTGGCGTCGGTCCAATCGGGGGCTGACTAGCCGTCGAGGTGCCCTGATGATTTGTTGTTCCGGGGCACCTCACCAAAGGCAGCACGGATGGCACTCGCGCTGATTTTTGTGGGTATTCGGCACTATATGTGCCGCGAGTTGCACACACCACTGGACCCCACCCAGGGTCGGTGAAGGCGCCTAATATGGAAATACTAAATAATTCATTCCTTGAAATTAACTTGAATTCATTGATTTCAAAGATGAAGTTTCATCAAGACCGTTGCCCTGCATAATTTTTTTAATATTTCATTGCGTGTACAGGACCCCACTTACGTTCCATACTACTTTGGACCGTCTCCTTTTGTAATTAACTAGCAACACCCCGCGGTTTCACCCGTGTAATTCCAGTCTTATTAATCGCAGCGTCATGGTATATAGCCCAAAGCTTTCCCCGATAAATGGCCTATTCAACACGAAGATAATTTTTCGATTCGGGACAGTAGTACCTGAGATTAGCGCGTCCAAACAAAGAAACGCACTGTTGCTTTATATTATTAGTATAAAAAAATATTGCCTAAGAGAAATAGTAAAACCTTTAGAGGAAAAAGTTTATAAAAAGACTACGATAGAATCCATTAAAAAAGACTTTGTAGTAAGGAGTATGTGTTTATAATTAGCGCTAATTAAAACATTAAGTAACAAATAAAGTTCTCAAGCCTCACTAACTTGAACTTGTGTAATTAAGTGTTTACGGCGATCAACGACTTCAAATGACACAGCAGAGAGGACTGCCAAATTGATATACTAACTATCGTTCATTTGGTTCTATATACCATCTCATGGGGCTTTGTTTAGTTAGTTGTTTTATTAGATAAAGTCGCGAATTGTGTTTGTAAGTGAATCTTCAATAAATACGAGAGGGTACCAGGATTTATTTTGTAATGTTTTTCATAGTATACGTTCAGAGTAATCAGGGCCTTTCACGACTACCGACGCATGGACATCAAAATAATTGCTATCCCGATACGTTCCTCTCCTTTCCTACTCACCCCCAATGCAATCATGAAAAAGCCTTACGACCGAATGGAGGGAATAATATTTGGTGAAAATTTCATTTTGACTATTTGACCCATCATATTTTTTACCTTGTGCTGTAAAAAGGACGTGAAGCTAAATGAGGCTTGGTAAAATTGATGCCCATTTTCATCCGCATGTACACACCATTCCCCAATGGACCACCGAATTCTTTATTGCCGCACTAAGCGTAATTAAACATCTACAAATCGTTATTAAAATAACCTAATATTTGATTCGAAAATATAAATGACTACTCAGAATCTAATATTTTACCCTACCCCATGTCTATCGCGATTTTAAGAAATCACATAAGTTAAATCTCCTCATGCTCTACAGGTTGTAGCAGGGATCAAAAAAAAAGCGAGAGTGTGAACCCTCCTGACACAGTCGGGTAAAGTCTTGCCATAATACCTTTTATCGGAGCATAAAATTAATCTGTTAAAATATTTTATAGGATTAATATCGTATTTGTGTAAATTGCCGTACACGGGCTTGAAAAGTTAAGCACAAAAGCCATTCCTCCCCCGGGACCTTAAGGACGCTACACTGATTCCCGATGAAGCAAATTTAGGTAATTCTGTATTCGTATCGAACTTTCTCGCTCTATTTGCTCAGGAATATTATTGGAACTTCCTCAAATTCATTTTCTGGGCTACCGTTCACTTCCTATGTCCATCAGATCATGGCAACAAGAGACTGATTTCTTTATTTGTGTATTCTGATGTTTTTGATGAAGATTTGAAGTAGGTCTGCAGCGAAAACGTATCGGGCCGACTCCGGAAGGCTGGCATGACAACATGTCGACCGGGTGTTACAACAGTTATCGCGGGTCGAATCCTGCCCAGGACATGGCTTGTTTATTATTATAGGATAGTATTGTGTGTATTTCTATAATAAAAATCTTAAGTATACTTAGTCTAGCCATAAACATTTTTACACTTAAAAATAAAATGATATATTCCCACCTTTGAATTTGGAATCTGTCATTTTTAAACGATTGTTCACTGTGTTTTCTTATTTTGACGCCAATGAATGGTACAATATTTTGCGTTATTAAAATGGAGTGGGTGATAATAGGAACATGTATGGAGCCAAGTGCAATTTTAAAACTCTCCGTATACATGGTATTAGTCAAATGTTTGTTTACCGGGCTATAAATAGGAACAATGAGATTCCCTCTGTTTGTGAAAAAGACTGGCCGTCCACGTAGTGTTCGTAGGAAAGGGGCAGTCAAAGCGATAGGGGAAAGAATTCAAAGAAATCCTGTCCAAAGGCGAAATATATTATCTCGGTAAAAGAAGGTAACACCTAGAACCATGTGGCGTATTTTCGGATATGACTTAATACTTGCAACCAATACGCACTAGTCATTTCTTCACTGAAAAATTAAAGGTGAATAGGGTGGTAAAAGAAAAATAACTAACTCTGTACGCAAAGGGGGACAACAATTTTTTTACAGAAAAAAATTGTTTACACTAACATTTTTTTACAATTAGTCAACATTTAAACAAACAGAAGGACCGTATTTATGGTCAACGCCCTAAGGTAGCCTACGAGATAGTCGACAGAATGCAACGTAGACATTAATTATTTAACTTCTGTGATGGTTTGGTGGGGTATTATCTGTAATGGAGCGACTGAGCCATATTTTCGTGGAAAAGATGTCAGATCGCCGGCACAAATATACGAAAATAACATTCCTGGGAAGATAGCTAAGCCCCTTACTAAAACCATGTTCAATAACCAAGTATGGTCCTTCCAGTAAGATCACAAAAATCGATCCAACCAATCTTTGTTAAGACAAACATTCCGGACTTGATCAGAGCTGAAGACTACCTATCATGTAGTCCTGAACTTAATCCGCTGGATTATGATTTATGGTCAATTTTAGAGAGCACTCTCTAAACGCTTAAAGCTTACTTTAAACGTCATGATAATTTGGAGTCCCTAAAAAATCCATACGATTGGAAGTGAAGAATTGTCCCATTTTTTCCATTGGGGAATGTTTCTAAGTGTGCCCTCAGGGTGGAGAAATCCTAAGGGGTATGTGGGACCCGAGAAACGAGAACCGATTCCCCATACCCACTAAACCCCAACGGTGTTCCAACACATTCGCGATTGGAGGAGCCACGGGAAAGTGTTGGCATGCGACCACGACTCCACCAGCGGACACCCTTGTGGGCTCTTCTTGGGAGGGATACTCACTAACTAACCACATTTAGGTATACTGGAACACGCAGTACACCTGTCACTCGGACCACTTGAGCGGACGACGTCCTCACCAAGTCGTGGCCCTCTGACCCCCTCCTAAGGCGGCATGTTGCGTCTTCGCCAAGGACGTCTCGAGATGGATTGAATGTTCGCCTCTCTCAAACGCTTCCACTCTCTTCTGCATGACATGACACAGTTTTCGAAGGAGTCAGCTGCGTCCCAGGCTTTCCAACATGGAAAGTATTGATTCTGGCAGCGAGAGATCTACTCCCACAACTGCAAAGTGGGTAGCCCTTTCATGAAATGGAACTAAAATTTTAATAAAAAAGAACTGATTTCAAAATTAACAAACAGTGTACAGAAAAGTTGAACATAAAGAAGATCGAACATTTATAATTATAATTGATTTCTTTTTATTTATTTAAACATGCAGTTGAAGCCTTTTAACGACATTTTCTTTCCCCATTCATCACTTAACGGCGGTGTCATTTGAGCGAGACCCGTGTCTTGCCCTCTAAATTTTACTGTAATGCTATACTTCCTCTTACTAAACTTATGTCAAGCAATATTGCCATGCTCCATTGCAGGAGAATTGGATTCTGGAAGCACGATTCATGAAGTCGTCTTCTCACTCGCATGATATCACTTCAAAAGAGTTTATATAAATAGATATTAATCGGCAGCGGTATTCATTAAATAGCTCCTATTGCTCGTTTGTCATTTGATTTAATGAATATAATATTAACTTTTAATGAAGTAAACAAGGTCCATATAATAGACCTACTCCACATCCTAGCCGTAAATTCTTATGGTGTTATAGGGGAAACCAAGCGTATTGTCCTCTGAATCCGCATTTCACTAGTCTTTATCATTGGGCTTCGAAAATTCAGGTCCCAGTATTTTCTATGACCCTTTTATTCCGTTTCATTCAGGACTACAGAATTGAGGGACATCCCATGAACTGCCACTAACTAGAATGGCCTGTATCTTCACGCTACAGTTGCCTCGATCTTTTATTTCGGCTATGGCCACTGGCCTCAATATTTATGGACTAAGTATCCAGCATACCATGATCGACGCCATTTGAATAAACAGCAGTGCTACCGCTATAATCATTCATCAGATAGAAGTAATGACTAAAATCAAACCCAATGCGTCTGACGGCTAAATCTGAGAAATTATAGCTCTCAATTAAGTCAATGTTCAAAAGTTTGATGCATGCGCGATAACGTCCTATATTACTTTAGTAATTATATGCAGAGTAGTTCATCTCTCGCAGTCTTACTCCTTGTTTTATTTAATCCTTCCATATTTATCAGCTATCCATATATCTCAGATTGGAGTAGAGAGCAGTGGCTATAGCCCATTATGGCTCGCTCTTGTATTGTCCGCACATGTCCACGTCACATGTAAAAATGCCACAGATAAAAAAGCTTTTTTGTCTTTCTGTGGCCACGAGTGGCTTGCGAGTTTCCACTTTATGTCGTTCAAATTTTGAAAAGCTTAGGACGTGTATTTGATCTCAGTTAGGACTTACACGGACAATTCTTAACTTTTTACTTCACGATAGGATCCCATCATTAGATATTATTATTATTTTCTGTACTAATATTAAGAAGAGGGTGCATTTAATTGCTTGTATGCACTGAATAGGCTCTGAAACTACTGTAACAATTTGAAAAATTATTTTACCATTAAAATCCTACATTATCTGGACATAGGGTATAAAACGTTTTAAAACATTATAGATTATTGCAAAAACTTCGATAACGTACCCGAAGGTTCGGGCGGCTGTACATAAAAAGGGTAACTCGATGTCATCTTTTGATAAATTTAAAATAATATTATATTTTATAGATTTTTTATTGTATATTAAAAATATGAATCTCTTTCAATTGGTAATTTAATTTCAGAAATTTCTATTATATAGTAATTTTGTAAAATTAAAAAATATGCACAAAACGTGGCTTGTCAAAAGCCCATAAACACTCAATCGAGTAACTGTACATCAAATTATAACATTAATTTGAGAAAATTCAATATTTAATTATAATCCATAAAGTATCTCTACATTGAATTTTCAAATTTAAAATTTTCGCCAAATGCTTACTTCTTTTATGTTTGCACTATTGCTAGCTTCGAACTGTGACATTTTCTGTCGGCCATTATAGTGAGATTGCTAGCGCCTCGTTTACGCCGTACCCTCGGGCCGATCCAGTCAAAAAGCAGTAGTGTTGTTTAATTGTAAAGAAAACGATTTGTTAAGATGTAACACGTTGATGAGATCATTTTAAGCTGGGCTCTATTCATTATTAAACTGAATCCACAGTTGAACGTACGCGACTATCACAAATCTACCGTATTTACAGACGCAAGAATTTGATCTAAATTGCATAGTTCGCCAACACCAGAAGTTAGCGGCTCTGAAACCACCTCGTTATAACAGCGATGATTATGTTTTTTTTAATATGTCAAAAAGAAAACAGAATACCATTAAGCAGCCATCTGTTCTACTGTTGTATTCTGATGTAGAAGCTATATTATTCTATAGTTTTTAGTGAAAGACTAACAAACGTCTATTAATACTTAAAGGCTCTCGCGTTTATTTGTTGGATAATCTGTGGACTTATTACCAGTCAATATTAGAAAGGACCATATAATGACAGTATAAATATATATTCTTATTACAAATATAAACACGAGACCCGAACGCGCGGCTTTCGCCGTTACATGTTCAACACACGGGAACGCCGTTACATGTTCAACACACATGTAAACAAAACTAAGTTAATATTGTTAGGTACTTATAATAAAATATAACTTTCACAACAATTTGCATAGTACTCACTTTGTGACCGCAAGGGCTTGGAATACCCCACGGTGTAAAGACATAATTAGAATACCTCATACACCTTTTAGGGAGCGCTGTTTGAGTGGTTTTTTGCGGGAAAGTGGGATGCTTTTAGTCCCATGGGATATTTCAGTCCCTCATTAGAAGACTACCTGTTTAGGTTGATTGTTCTTAAGTAAAGGGCTACCATTTTTGAGTTTATTACAGAGGCTTATGTGTTGCACTCAAAGGCGTAAAAAAGACATAACTTTTTGTCCACTAAACTGTGCAAACAATGGTGAACAATCGAAGACAGAAAAAGACAGGCCTATTATATGATTTGCTAGCTAAGACCAAAGGCCGTAAGTATGGTGGTGGCGCTGCAAAAGGTTATGATCTAGAGTCTACAAACAAGGCTCACGATCTCTCGTGCAGGCTCTCATTGCAGGCTCAAATCTGCACAAAGCTCAAACCGAACAACGGTGCCGAAAAAAAGTTATTTTCGTAGTCTCATATATTGTAATCCATACCAAATTTCATTTTAAATCAGTTTAGTGGTTTATGCGTGAACGAATAACAGACAAACAAAAAAAAACATTTTCAGTTTTTCTTATATAGAATAGGGAGACGAGAAATCGAAGCCTTTTTACGATTACCAACGCCCATAATCATCATCATAATTACTATGACGATGCGTTGCTCTCCTTCGCTCCCAATGGGCCGCCAGTTGCTCACTAACCGCACGAAACGAGATACCGAAGATGTTACTTTACGGCGGTATATGTGAGCGAGAGGTACCTCCCAGGTCGTGCTGGCCCAATTCCGTCACAAAGAGGATGTAGTATTATGTACTATGCATGGCACTACATCCCCCTATGCGGCATGGCGCTATCTCTTACTAAAATATTTTAATTATAATATTAGTAGTTTGTTACACTCAAAAGGTACATTATATTTTTAAAAGACATGAGATGAAATGAGCGGTCGCAGGTAATTGTTATGCAGACAAGTTTCTATTTTCTCCTCCACTTTCTTCTTGCTTTCCGGCAGTATCATGTAAACGAGAGATATTTCGTCAAAAGTGTTAGTTTCATTCGGCTGCAATGCATCATGGCATTACCTCTTAAATCTGCATCGTATCCAAATTGCGTATGTGTGGGCAACATAGACTTTCGCACGTATGTAATACTGCGATGGCCCGATCTAGGGGAATTAATGATATTCAAAGTGATCCACCGAGATAGGACAGATACCGCTGCGATGCTATCACATCCATAAAGTAGAATTGGATTTTAAACTCCCAACGAATCCGCCGGATACATTATCTGTAATTTTAAACTTTCAGTTTTCAAAAGTCTATTTTCGCAGTGAAAACGGAGAATGACGTCTCAGGTAGGAAACTGCGACGTTAATCCAAATGCGACTTTATTCTGTGCAGTCCAAAGTAGATGTTTGGAAAATCCTGTTATCACTTCACTTAATTTTGCATTGCAATTCGGATACGCTTGAGCGAGCTTATTCTCAAAGCTAGTGTCTAAGTCAGCAATAGATATGTAAGAGCTGTAAGTTGCATGATGTATGAGATAGGGGGCAGAGGTGGGATACGGCAACGAAATAGAATAAGTGAGGGTATAAATTGAATTGGTCCTCTAGGGAAACGAAAAGATTTCTATATAATCGATAAGGATTATGTACCCGTGATCCTGATGTGTATTTAAGTAGGTATATGAAATTGGACTATATGAAATTGGATTGGGTATGTATTGTTTTGTTTAAATAAATTTACTGATGTTCGATGAATTTGTTTGAGCTGATGTTTATGATATGAAGTCATGAGATGTTGTAGACAAATATGTATGGAGCATCTCAGTAGGGAAACAAACTGTACTTACACCAACAAGTTTTTGAGTCATGAGCGCTATGCAGTGCTGATGCAGAGTCCTAATTTATTATTTTGCGAGACTTTTGAAAAAATATAATGTTTCAAACGATTATTAGAAGCATTATGGCCACTACCATTGCCCAAGAACATCCCACTTTGATGCTCTTTTTTATCCTCATCACCTTCCTTTACTGTGACGAATCAGAAACTCACAAAAAGCAAGAAACTTTATTGTAGCTGTTACTTAGCGGAGGTACCATGAGAGAGAGAGAGAGAGAGAGAGAGAGAGAGAGAGAGAGAGAGAGAGAGGCTGGCCTCCTCGGCCATCTAGATCCGATTAAGTTGTTATATAGCACTATAATGACACAAACCGTGATAGTATGATAACACTTTTCATCTTTTTTTATAGAATAGGGGGCAATCGGAGCATTTTACGACTACCGACGCCCATGCGCATCCAAAGAATTACTATGCAGACGCGTTTCCCTCTACGCCACTGGCTACTCCTAAACATGATGATGTCGCTTCGCGGCGGTATTATGTCAGTGAGAGGTACCTCCCCAGTCGTGCCGGCCCAATTTCATTGCATAGAAGGATGTAGTGTCATGCACCATGCATAGCACTACCTCCTTCTATGCAGCATGGCACTACCTCTTCTTTACGTTATGTGTCATATGAGGAAAACTCCGTTCTTACCAAATTAGCCTACAATGTAATCGAGTATCAGCTGTGATTATGCAAGCACTTCCTACGTGATGAGCAGCTAAATTTTCTAGCGAAATAATCAACAGTTGTACTCTGACATCACACTGCAGCACAGATCTCTACTTAACTGGATAGCTGATACAATGATATAAAATATGGCATAAAAACCTTTTGATAAGTAACGACACATAGACATCAGCAAAAGTATTAGGCTTATCATGTCTGACCCTCCTTCACTCCGAAATTCACAAAACACACGAAACGTGACTGTATTGCTCAAATCATGAGAATGAGGTTTATTCTGTATATGTTTATTCACAGTTGTTATTTCCCAATTCATTTGTAATGCCTCTTACTCCTGTGTTAGATATCCAGTTATATAGATCAGCGAGCTGAAGATAAAACTGAGCGCGCTAACTCAGTTCGCCCCTTTGGGATGCAGAGTTTTGCGGCGACATAAATTATGAAGTGTTGAGAGTTTGCCCGCAGTGCCCCGCTAAGTGGGTGAAGCGCTGTATGTATAGTTTCATTAAATTTGTTTTGCGTGTTCATATGTTTAAACCACCGATATAAAAGATTTTTACTAATCCTTGGCAATTGGCCCTTAGACATTCATGCAAAAGCATCCATTGAAGAGGAGGAGGAAAACAGGGCAACGCATCGGCATAGCAATTATACGAATGTTCGTAGGCGTTAATAGTTGTAAAAAGGCTCCGATTTCTAATTTTCCCGTGGTTGAGTAATTTTGTAAGTGGTAGTCCCACGCTGCATGCGCATGGTGATGGCTGGGGGTGATGGCATGCGTGGTGCATGACACTACATCCTCCTATGGAACGGAATTGGGCCGACATGACCGGGGAGGTACTTCTCGCTTACTTGATACCTCCATAAATTGCCGCGTTTCGTGCGGTTTGTGAGGTCATCATGTTCGTCGGTAGCCGTGAGCGGCTCCAATTGCTCGTTTGAAAAAAAAACATGTTGAACATGGTTACCATCAGACCACAAAGCAATGTTAAAAAAAAATCTTCTTTTCTTAACTTTTATCTATAAGTTTGTGACAGTAGACTAACTAGAGTAAAACAGAGTAATGGTAACTAAATAAAGCCTTATGTTGTCTTTAATTAAATATATAATTATCCATTCGACCTGTACATGAAATTTGGAAACAGAAACCTTTGGATGTGTGGCAGGACGACCCAGTATCGCATTCAATTATCAAAACAGTCATATGTTTGTGCCGACTACTATACGATGATCGGTGTTTCGCTCCCGACAAATAAAACCTCGTTTACTTGGAATACCTTAAGCCCTTACAACACTTGCGCTCTAGATAACATACACTTCCACAGGACACTATACATAACCTATGTTTATCCGAGTGTGTCAGTGAGTTATGCTTTTGTGTGTTTAAATTGTTTATATACCGCGTAAAATTTATCTTCTGGGGATCATTTGTTTTACATGTTTGGCAAACATTAAATAGTTATTCACAAAGTCTCCAAAAATTATTTGTCTGTATGTGATCGATTTTCTCTAAATATAATGAAAGTATTTTCATGCAGTTTCACCTGTCGATAAAGCAGTTCTCGAGAAAGACTTAAGTGTATAATTTATTATAGTACCTGCCCGGCCTGTTTTATTAGGCGTAAGCCTTTTGTGTCATACTCGTATATTCGACACTCGTGTGGTACCATTTTATCCTTGTATTGCAACCACTTGTGCACTAAGAAATAGTGCAAGTTTTCAAACTCTCCGAGCATGTTTGAGATATTTAAAAAAAAAAATAATGTTTTAACATTCCATTTCGAATATCTTGTGAGTTTTCCGAACCACAGCCAATGTACAGCGACACATATTATAAAAGAGATAGTGCCATGCACTATTGCAACCGGATTGTTCCGTCACAGCAGGGAAGGCCAGGTTTCACCCGCATGAATCCGGTTCATAGTGACAGACATGCCGTCGTGTTTCATTGTGAGTTTCTTGTGAACCCTTAGATGGAAGAATATAGAAGAGCAACGCATATACAAAAAAAAATGTGTATCTTTATGCACGCGTCGTTTATCGCTGCTCTTTTGTTCCATTATAATACGTATAAAAGAGTATGCACGCGTCGTTTATTTCTGCTCGTTTGTCCCATTATAATACGTATAAAAGAGTCTGTAAAGATAGAAACCTTATCCAAAATTCTTCCACACACAGTTAACTTTATTACCCATCTTCCCTAGTTTTTAATAATTCCGAATGCAAACGAACAATCGATTTACATACAATCATTATTATATCTTCGAGGCAACCACACGTATAATAACAAAATGTCCACTCGTGGCAAATGTCCATAGTTGCTATAAGGCCCCTGAAACGCCGTGCTAGTTAAATAATTAAATTAACCGCGTAAAATCGGTAAAAGTAATTTCGTTGTATTGTAACATTCGTGTAAACTTAAAACAACAATATCCTCGAGGAAAATCAAAAATAATGTAGGAGCGATCGTAGAGTTCCGATCCCAAGCCATGCCTCGCTATAAATACATGCAGATTGTATACCTTTACATTTAATCTTCGGATTGTAACTACCACTGCTCTAATCCTTCGCTGTATTAAAGGATATATTGGAAGCAATTAACAATGGTATATTGTAGTAATAGATGTTTGTAGTACACAATATTATCAAATAATACTGAATATTGTAGACACAGTTATCCAAAAGCTCCAGTTACCTAGATGAGTTAGGTTAGTGTTAGCCGCGCCATGAAATCCCTTGTTATTCGCATGGTGACCACTATCAAGATGGGGATAAGATATTTTATATACAAGTATGTGTGTAATGCACTGCAGAGCCGTAGTTCCGGATTTTATGGGAGTGAGTTCGTTCACAAGAATTAAAAAAAATGAATTCTTTGAAAAAATCTAGTAGTACTTTTTCTTTTTTCACTAATAGAAGTTTTGCAAAAAAATTAAGATTTGGCTCAGAGGAAGGGGAGTGGGTTTTGGTGTTACGGCTGTCACATGAATAGATTCATCTTTTGCCTCCTATGCTATATAAGGTGGGAAAAAAAACGTGCAGAAACAACTGAAAATTTGTTTATTGCCGGTAAATCGCGTGGCACAGTTAGTATTACGATATCTATACGCATTATAGAAAGCTCCCAGACGATCTGTATGTTTGTGATCGATTTTCTCAAAATCTACTGAACGTATAATTTTCATGTGGTCTTCACCAATGGATTTCGCGATTCCTGAGAAGAATTTGTATAATTTGATATAGTAACCGATCATAATAATAGGGGCGCTATTATTCCCGGGCGAACATGGAGCGGATCGCTAGTGTTGTATAAACTTTCTTCCTCTTGTTTACCAGTAAAATTCGTCCTAGGAACGCAAAAAACGTCCTAAGTAAAAATTGTTGTAACTGTTTGGATAATCCGGCGGTTAGTTTAAGTTTCCGCTGAAGTTGTGATGTTTACGAACATTTTAGTACCTTTTCTTCTTATTTTAGACTTACACAGTTTCAACAGAATTATGAGACTGGCGAACGCAAAGAGAAGATAATTATCATTAATCGAGCCGGGGACCCTACATAGATGAGCGCTAGTCGCTCTAGGTCTGTTTATATTTTCTATTGGTGTAGTATCCCTTAATCGTAAATTAAATTACGCTAGGATTAGAGTCTAATATCCTTAGTACTTATTATACTTATTTTTAATACATTCGCGCACCTTCACCGCTTAATTTCGGCACATTATAGTGATGGATACTCACAAAAATCAACGTGATTGTCATCCATGTCGTTATATTTTTTCTTTTGGTTGGGCACCCGGTAATTTTGAGACAGTCCAATGGGGTGAAGTTCTTATCCTCGCTATTTCACCGTGCGGAGAAGCGCCTCCGCCTGCTACTCTTCTGTCCTCTCTTCACATAATAGAAATACAAAGAATACCTTCATGCTGCTCTTTTATTCTATCTTCTTATAGGAGCAGTACAAAGATTAGAAACCCCTGGATGCAATTGGCTTCGCTTGGGTTCTACTTATGCTACTTAGCCCCACCGTCATAACAAGGCTCGAACCATGGTGGGGAGTGACTGTCTACCTGGTTCGCGAAAGTTATTGATTGTTGCCATGAACGTCCCTACAGGATGAATTTCTTGTCAATTATTTCTTACCGATATGAGGAAAATCCTAGTATCTGTAAAAGCATGTTCACCCCACACGTCGAAGATAGAGAAGCTCAAGTTTTAATTGAAAACCGCTTGAATGCGACTGTGAAATTTTATAGACCATTATGTGCAGCGTTATCGTCGGATCCCGGAAAGTACAGAACGTGTGGTTGCCAACAACTGACCATGCATTACTTGTATTACTCTGATATTTACTTGGATGCTTTAATTAAGGCTTCATCGTACAAGTATGTAGGGCAGCACATTCAATCTGAGCTCACTGTCGAAACTTTTATATATTGGTATCAAAATACCATTACAATGGAAATATAACTGGCACCAGATACTAAGATATCTTCACTAATTTTCACTTCGTTAAATTTGAGTATCGGAAGTAACCAAATCTAGTTATTTTGGCCGTAGACCTCACCTACAAAGCGTCACAAGTCAGGTTTAAGTTACTAGTTGCTTGCTCTTGCGATCTTAACCAGGTCATCAGTTTACTGGGTGGAAGGCAGTACTGCGTATTCCGGTTCGGTGCAATCGCTCGAGAATCCTTCTTCCCCAGTGGTTGTTGGTTCCGCAAGCGTGAGCCTGCCCCCTGCCACTTTCGCTTACATACAGCTACAAACCCTCATTCCGATTACAGTTTATTAGACCATGTCTCGCAGCGAATCACCGTGCATCATAGCAGCGATTTTACGTAAGATGCCCAAATCTGGGCCTAACGGTCTTGTGGATAACTACGGCATGGGTTTAATATTGGGGTCGCGGTGTTATCTGCAAAGTTTTGTCGAGATCTTCAGAAGAATCCTTCTTGATGCATGCCTGTATTTGTAGAGAAAAAAAAAAGCTCGGAAAGTGAGTTAGGGTACGTAAGTTGAGAGGGAGATATAAGCTAATGAAAATTGATAGAGACGGGATTACGTTGCGTAAATTACTGTAGGGGTAAGAGAGAGGTGTGTGCACACATTTTCTTTCTCTTTTACTCTCATAACCTCTTTTCGTTTACCTAAAAAATCTTTTACTTCGGGCATGTTTTCTTAATTGCATTCGTTTCTTAAAAATTGAAATCATAGTCTTCTCATTCTTCCCGTAACCCAAAAAGTACACAAAACCGTCTTGGGACTAACATTTAACTTAAATTTTATCCTAAGTATCGCGCCGCAAATGGCGTGTAAAGTAGTAGTAGATAAGTATCCATTATGCCTTATGTATAGGAAATAACTAATTAAAAGTAAAAGTATCAGTAGACTTGACAGTACCTATTTCATGTGTTGTTGGCTAGTTGCCTCAACCTTTGCAAAATTCTATCGGAACATGGCATTATATCGGCTCTTTTTGCCCAACTACGTCAGAAGAAGGGTAATGTTTCTCGTTCCAAACGTACGAATGTATGTTTTAGGTAGAGGTACCACGCTGCATAGGAGGAGGTGGTGGCACGCATGGTGTATGACACTGCATCCTCCTGTGTTACGGAGTTGGGCCGGCACGGCCGGGGAAGACAACGTCGCTATCGCGTCTCGTGCGGTTTGAGAGAAGCAGGTGGCCCATTGACCGGGGTAGGATTATAAGAGGGCAACGTGGCATAAAAAAATTAAGAATGAATGAACATTTTTGCTACATCCTGAACGACATAACTGGTTTCAATTTATCAGGTGTCCTTAGATTCCTTCTGTTATATCTTAAAACTTTAATAAGGATATTTTTGCCTACATTTTCTTAATCGACAAAACTTTTACATTCAAATGGAATATTTACATTCATCTACACTAGAATGTTGATGATGAGGGTGAAATTAAAAATAACTAGGGTTGCCAGTCCGATAAAAATATTTCAATAACACCGATTACCTACTGTCGGTTCCGGAGCGATACAAAACTAAAACGGCACTTTCATTGCGTCATCATTATTGACGTGTTAGTTGACACGTGGGCACGTTAATATAGATTATGTCACGCTAGAATGCTGACGTTATATAGACTAAGAGCCCGGATAGTAACATATTTTAGTTCCATTGCTAGGCAAGACTTGCATAAAGTCCATCATGGATGTCCGATTTAGATTTTTTTGTATGAAAATAAGTTCCTTTATTCTATGGCTATGAAGTCATCTATATAGCAATACACTTGATAATTCGGCTACATTATTACTACTATGGCGATGAAATACATAGCCGTTGATGTCTCTCATAATAGCTTGTAACAATGTTTCGAAACTTAAATATTTTATAAAAAAAAGCATATCTGTCATCTTTGACTGTAATAATCTGTCATCTTTGGCTTAATGTTCTCTGTGTTGAAGAAATGTCCCTTTTTTGTTCCTTTTGCCGATGGCGAGGATGGATATATTTGCGATGGCTGACGCTATCTGCCATCGCCAAACTATAATTACATCGTTTTTTTCTCTTCAGCCGAGAACCTACATATTCGTGACACAATGCACGAATTAATATTTCATTAAAAGTGTGAGTTCATGATTTCTTGTCGACGCCATGTTCCATTGTTGTTCCTGTACTGTTTTAAGTCTGTACTGGATTTTGAATGTGGAGAGACCAGTTGAGTAAATGTATTCTAAAGTTTAACACAACTCTTATAGTTTCTTTAACCCCAATGTGACCCCCTTATAGAATTCCTATATAGAATAGAACTGTAACAATTGGCGCCCAACAGGTAATATTTGGCGTGTAATACTTTGGTGACCAACATATTAAAACTCTCCATGAGACCCTAAATAATAGAATAAAATAAAAATTGCATTGTACCTCTTAAATAATTGTTCTTGGTTTAAACCATTAATTAGTTTTTATTATTAAACATCGTAAGTTAAAATCGAAACGTAATAACAACTACTTGTGCGGGAACGGGAAGCGCAGAATGGGAATTACAAAATAAATATTTAATAAAATCTTTGGGATCGTTTAATAACTTATGACACCACGGTATATGTAATCTCCTTTACATGTGACCATGAAACGAAACGACGCAAATGTAAAATAACTAAATGAATCGCGGTTAAATTACTTAAAGTAGTATTATTATAATGTGTAACACCCGCGTAAACTTCAGTAATCATTACACAATGTGTTGTAAGATTATTGACTACATCACGCGAGTAACACAAATTAAAATATATTTTTGGTACTCTGTTTCTTCAAATTAATTTCAATTTATTTTCACTGTAAGTTAAACCAATCCAAAGCCGCGGAGCGCCTCTAATGGAACAAAATAAGCTTATCCAAGCGTTTTTTAAAGGTCCCGGCAATTCCTACTTACGCACATCGAATATTTATGCGGAGAACATTTCCTTTTTAATTGTTATAACGTGTAACACTTGCGGTACAAGGGACGTGATAATGTGACGCGCTTTCGGAATACTGTCCAACCCTAGAACTTCCTTCTCGTAGACATGTTTACCTAATTGCAATAGTTACCCGAGGTAGACGTATTCCTTTACGATTTCTTGAATGCACCATCGATGTTAATCGGCCTAGGGAGAGCGAGTTCGTTGAACACGGCTTTTGCCTTGTCCAAGCTTATCCTAAGGCCAATACGTCCTGAGGATTCATTAAGGCTCTGCAACATTTCCTGCAAGCTCTCCAACGATTCAGCCAACATAACGATATCGTCGGCGAAAAGAAGATGAGACAGGTATTCTGTTTAAAGTCTTAAGGACGTCCTCCAATGCACAAGTGAACCATTTCCGGGAAAAAACAACCCCATGTCACATTTGGTAGATGCAATTGGATTGGACCTTGTTTGACCTCCAGGAATACAATACTCTCAGTATTTCGACGTATCGCCAATGTATATGTCATCGCTGAGGAGCTTCCAGAACAGCCTCAGTTTCGACAGATTCAAAAGCTTTTTCATAGTCCACAAAGGCAAGGCACAGCGGCTCACTGCACTCCACATGGGTGCAACTTGCCTTACGGTGAAAACATGGACCATGGTGCTAAGTCCTCTACGAAACCCAACCTGTTCCGGTGGCTGGAATTCATCAATTTCATGGTGAGACGATTCAATGACATCTTGCAAATCAAAAATCACAGGCTTAGCAGAAACGGAAATCCCACAATCAGTCCTGACTTTTGTAAGGTGACTTGTACTAAGATTCTCGACAAAATTCTGCTGAAACACTTCAGTAACCAGTTGCGCGCCTGAGCTGCGTATGTATTGGCATATTAGTTTGCGGATTCACTTTGAAAGAAGCAGACGTAACAACTTTGTATACTCTGCGGTCTGTCGTAATTCCCCTGCGTCTAATCCGAGAGTTTAATTTTCCTGCACGTATATTTAACCCTGCAACATTTTTCACCTACGTCCCGCATGCAACCAATCACGCAGCTCATGGCCTCCAAAACCTATATTAATAGTGCCTCTAATCATTCAGTGTTCACTTCCGATTTTAAACCTGTAGATCGGTAGTTGAACCATTCTGGAGAGGCCCTCTTTCTCGAGGAAGTTCACCATCTTTTCCTGCGATGTCGACTTCCGACTCCATGTGTTCCCAGACTCGATTCGACACCATGTCGTACTACCACTTTGACATAAAAGCCCCCCATGACAATATTCAAGTGGGCCTTGCATCGGTTATGTAAGACCTTTGAGACATCCTCTTAAGTTGTCTCCACTTCGTCTTGGGAATGTGCCGTGGTTGGTGCATATACTTGTATCACTTTGAGGCTATAGCTATTAGTGAGCTTAAGTTTATAATTAGGCTAACCTATTTTTATCTTGTTATAAGCCACCCTACCCGACACCCTAGAGATTTCGACGATGTTGCCTACGAGGGGCTTATTCACGAGGAGTCCCACACCGCCTTGTGATGGAGTGTCGCTTTCCCTGAAGCAAAATAGGCGACCCGATGGCAGAGTTATGGTGTCCTCACCTAGTCTTTGGACTTCATATTGCCCCGGAATGTGCATTCGGAATTTTCCCACGTCCACTCCAGCTCAACCAAGTGGTTATCTAGCCAGAGCGTTCGTCCGCTATACGTAGACAGGTCAAGTCGGTGGTAGCGTTCCGAAACCCGGAGATTCATATCACCCCTTGATACTTTAACGTGCTATGTTGGGTGTCTGTAAGGTTCTGCAGAAGGAGCCGCGTTTATGAAAAGGAAGTGTTGGTCGACTGTTCACCAGGTGGGAAGACGATATCAGTGCAATGCCCGGTCCGGGAAGGATACGAGTAGCAGGAGATCGGTCGTTCACTAAAATAGGCCTATATCCAGCAGTGCATTGATAAGGGCTAATAATGATGAACGATGTGTAACACTCGCGTAAACTTTAATAATCATAATAAGGTGTAAGATTATCGACTTAATTACGTGAGTCACACTAATTAAAATGTATTTCTCGCTATCGGTTTTCCTAAATAATTTGAATTCATTTCTACTGTAAGTTAAAGAAAGCCAAAGCCGCGGAGCGCGACTAGTAAAATATAATAAGCTTATTTGAGCGTTTGTTTTAAAGATCGCTGCAATTCTGATTTACGCGCATCGAATATTTATGCGGTGAATATTTCTTTTGAATTTCAAAATGGCCGACGAGTTTACTCTGGTTTCTTTATTCTTTCCATTTACATTTCATATTCAAATAGGTTTTGTAAAAATGAAAGTAACGACGCCTAGGCAAATACGTGTTGCTGAGTCTATAAAATACCATGAGGTGGAAAACGAGCAGTCGGGGAATTTCAGTGATTATCGACTGCCATTAAAATTTGCATACAGACTACATAGTCTAGTAGAGAGTAACGCAGCTCCATAGCTACGTTGCTCTCTTTATACCATTCCCTCAATTGGCCACCGGAAACTTACACACCACACGAAACACGACATCGTAGCGACGATGGTGCCCGGTGGACCGATTCGACTGCCAATCAGCATGGCACTGCCCTTCTTATTCTTCATTGCGCTTCTTTTTCTCAGTCCTAACCTTCAGATCAGTAGGATTTGACCAACGGCTCAACTGAGCCAGTTGGTAACGTGGTGGTTAATCTGCGTGGTACGGCGGTCGCGGGTTCGATTCCCGGGTAGGAAGTGAATGTTTGTGTGCTGAGTGAGGATTGTAATACAACGAAAATGGAAAACATCAGTAGTACTAGTATATACGAGTATCCTTAAACTATGAAATAGGTCCTAATATCAAGATCTATAATTTTTCACGCCCCGCGTCTCTCACCCCGCGCCATCAACTTGTCATTACAAGTCGTAGATGATATTTGTGATAAAAACAATCACAACGTGTACCTCTGGTTCTTTTATTTTATTTACCATGGCTTTGAAATAGACTTTCCCTTATTCACCCGATCACAAAATTTCAAGATGCTCTATATGTCTGTCATCGACAGGAATGCACATATAACACCTATTTAGTGCGGCCACCGGAAGGACAATTTTCACATCTATCACGGTACGTTAGTATTGCCAAATTACCATTCCCGATACAATCTCAGTGCACAAAAAACATTTGCGCGTATTCCGAAGCTGTGCAGTTGTAACGTGGCAATGTAAACAGAACTAAATAACCATTATTGTGACTAACAAAAGTAAGCGTCTAATTTCGCACAATTAACGGCATGACTAATATACTTGATAAATAAGAATTTCTTCTATGTTACGTGCCCTTATCACTATAAAAATAAAGCGTCTTATTTCACGACTTATTTATATACCTTAGGAAAACGAAGTATAAAACCGAAACCACGCGTGCGCAAAGGAAAGTTCCCACTTCGATAAGTAACGACTAGTAAACTTGAATCGGGACTGTGCGTGTAGACTGTGTAGTTTAGTCCCTTTTTACGCAATAACATCGTTCAATTATTGAGAGAGCGTTATGTTGTAACATCGTCTAAATAATTAGCGATGCATGATTAAATATTTTCTAATGCTTATTTACTTTTTATTATCGATTTTATTCATATGTTGACTGAAATATCGCGACTACAATCTACGTAAATAGCTTTACTTCTTTTGAATATAAAATATAATAATAGTAAAAAATAGTAGCATTTACTGTGGGACATCTTAAAGAGATTGACAGAGCCAACATAGATTTAGTTGTAATTAGTATAGACATACAATTGCGTGGTAGGAACATGTTGGTATATTTTTTTTGTGAAATTTTTAGTAATTTTATTTGTGAATCTCGGATTTCTTCTACTGTATTATTGTGTATCATAGTTTTTTGTTTATTATCGTGCATTAAATATAAACGCATTAAACGCCATTGCTTAGTATACCAGATATAGGCGTAAATACTAGTGGCGGCTTTGTCAACAAGTATGTACCTACTGTTGTACCTACCGCGACTCGCGTCGTTAGTATCATAGTGCGTTCATGGAAATCCGGCTGTTCAGAGGTTGATTATGCACATCGTGTTGAGATTTGTTTCAATGAGAAATAATGTTTTATGTCTGAACCGCTGAATAGATTTTTTTGTATGTACTCAAGAAACGTCATTAAATATACGATGTCCAATTTATCGTTGTATAATAATACCCACTCTATATAAAATTTATATTTCTATAATAAAAATCTTAAGCATATAAAAATCCTCAAATTTATACAAAATAATTAAATACTGGCTGTTCGTCTCCGTCCGCGACCTCGTTCGCGAGGACTACAGATAAAACCGTGTGCAAAAGTGTGTATGCTGTATAAGCTATATTACTGTAAAGCTTCATTTAACGCCGTAACGCAGTTTCTACGTGAAAGAGTAACAAGCATACATACTTACAAGCTTTAACGGTTATAATGTTAGTAGAAGATTCCCGTCGTCCCGTACCAGTGACCCAAGTCCTTACGGTACTTATCGCGGAATTGGGCTAACGTGGCGTAGTAAGTCCACGTAAGTGTGTTACTGCTGAAGAACAAGATCATACCGAAAAGCGGTACTCCTAGTAGTCCCTATAACTTGTACCTACAATTTATAATAATTCAAATAGTTCGAGCACGCAGAAGACTGTAAACAGAACCTCCTCGTGTAAAAATAATTTTTTTTTATAAGAAAACCACAGCCAACACACCTAGACCCCCGACTCGTATTCAACCGCTCTCATCCAGGCTTAAGTTTTATAATGAAACCTGAGTGTCAAGGGTCAGGTAATATTGGTGGATGCTGTCAGCACAATGGAGGTAAGTAAAAGATGGAAAGTCTGGAATTTAATTAATGTAATTTCTTTCAACGGAAGAGTTGTGCAGTTTTTGTATAATAATGTAAAATAAAATCACAGTATAATTATATTCAGGCCTTGAATATATCTTTTTGTGTTGCTTTCTTTTTCAATTAAGGGTTGGTTTCACACATTGCAATTTTTTTAAGTATAAATGAGCAAAAGATTATTCGGCGCCTTTTGATAGCTGCGGACGCACATAAACTTCTACCAAAATGTTTAGGATTTGCGTGACAATTATACGGATGTTTAACGGTAGTCAGTGGACATAATAGTGATGCCCCCCTTTCCTCCTCCCTTTCAATGGGCAACTGAAAACTCAAAAATGCCCGGAGTGTGACAGTACAGCTGCGTGAGCGAGAGTTACCTCCTCGGTCGTGCCGGGTCACTTCAATATGACACTACCAGTTTCAGTCAAACTGATGTAACGGTATTGGAGAAGCGCTGGACTGAATGCATCGCTTGATTTTGAAAAATAAAATTGTTTTACTTTGAAAAAAAAAAAAAGAAAACAGATTCTTTGTCGTTTTGGATACTTACCAATCACCCCCTGTAGCATTAGAGAAGCTATCGTATATTAAATAATGTGGAAGAAGCTCAAATTTACGCAGGAAATCTATGCATAATATGAGGTTAGTGTAAATGTCTGGTATAATGTAAGCCTTAATGATGTCAAATAGATTTTGAAAATGTATTTTTAAATATCTCATAATTAAACTCATTAAGAGGTATAGCCTTAAAGTGATACGCACCAACCTCGACACATTCCGATGACGACGTAGATACAAACTATGAGGATGTCTCAAAGGCCTTACATAACACATATAAGGTCCACTTCAATGTTGTTATGGGGGACTCTAATGCCAAGGGAGTACGAAGTCGAGTCTGGGATCACCTGGAGTCGGAAATTGAAATCGCAGAAGGCAAATGCTGGTAAACTTCCTGTTTTAAGAGGAAGCCCCATAGGAAGTGGACATGGCGGAACCCCGATACTGTGACAAGAAACGCGTTATTATGACAGATCGAAAGCACATATTTAGGGATGTCTCCGTGGTCAACAGGTTTAAAACCGGAAGTGATCACCAATTGGTCGAATCTAGGCTTTCGACGCGAGCATATCCGAATAGTACAGTCGACACTCAGACATAACTTCCGACTAATCATTGTAGGTTCCAAAAAAATTCAACAGGAATTGAAAAATCAGTTCGATGCCTTAGATACGTCGGAAACTACAATGGCAATTAACGAGGCCATGAGTGGCGTGATTGATTGCATGCGGGACGTGGGTGAAGGATATTGTAAGAATAAGAATACGAGCAGGTGGGCTAAAATATTAGATGAGACGCTGGGATTTATGAGGGAGCGCAGAGTACACGAAGACGTTACGTCTGCCGATGTCAAGCTTCTTTCAAAGCGAATCCGTAAAGTAATGCCGAGACCTTCGGAGCTCAAAGACGCAACAGGTTACCGAAGCGATTGAGCAGAATAGAGGGTCGAGGGTTTTTGTTGCTTAGAAGCTTGGAAGAATCAGTCTTTCTGGGGTTACCGTTTCTTCTAGGCCTGGGATCTTATCTGAGATCGAAGCTTTCTATAGCAATTTATATTCGTCGCACGCTTCTCATCCCGATACCCTAAACAACGATCCGCAGGCGAGCCTGACATGACATTTGTGAGGCAATCTACTGGATGTCAGCTTGAGTGAGTTTAGTCTGGCTCTTTCGCAGCTTAAAGGGGGAAAAGCCCCGGGGAAGGACAAAGTTACAGTCGAGCTTCTTAGAGCGGGAGGCGAACCTGTATTAAGAGAGATAAAAAGATTTTTTATATTGTCCTTCAGCGGGGTGTACTTCCGAAGGCATGGCTTGGAACTGACGTTGTTTTGTTTTTTTGGGTGGCAAATCACTTCTTCAAAATTACATACCAATTTCACTTCTCTGCCAAATTTACAAGTTGCTCTCAAGAGTTTTGACGAATCGTCTCACCACAAAACTTGACGACTTTCAATCACCGGAACAGGCTGGGTTTCGCAGAGAATTTAGCACAATTGACCACATTTTCACCACAAGGCAAGTTATACAAAAGACACGTGAGTACAATCAGCCGCTGCGCCTCGCCTTTGTGGATTATGAGATGGCTTTTGACTCTGTCGAAACCTGGGCTGTACTGGAAGCTTCACAGCGATGTCAGGTCGATTGGCGATATGTCGCACTGAGAGCATTTTGCGACGCTGCTTTTATGTCTGTTCTGATTCCGGGAGGTCAAACATGGTCATGTTGGAGGAGTGCGACAGGGAATGTTATTTTCCCGAAACTGTTCACTAATGCTTTTGAGGACGTCTTTAATACTTTAAACTGGGCAGAATGCCTATGTTCAGAAGTGGACCCATAAGGGCTGATAATGTTGAAAAGAAATGATTAATATAACTAACTAACTCTTAATATATCCTTGAATTTGCATAGGCTGGCCGCCTACTGCTACGACTGAAATACAGTGATCAACATTTATAGTCGAACCTGGCTGTACTAACGCTTGATGAGCATTATTCCCTAAAATAGTGATGACGGAACCAGAATCAAGAAGACCTGATACATTAAGATCATTGATTTTAACAGAGGCATAAGGGCGGTTGACATTGTTATACTTGGAATGCAGAATTGTGTCGATCTTGTACGAGTTAAAATATTCATTAATGGTTCTGAGCCAACTGTTCTAATCCTCCTTATGGGTGGAGGTAAGTGTATCAAATTATGGGTGTTAACACGACACTGGGGTGATGTAAGGTTTTGAGAAGTTGTGTCTCAGTTGCATGAATTTGTTTAGAAGAATTATAAGATTTACTATTTTTTTGGAATTATTAGAAAAAAAAAATATTTTTTAGAATAAGGTTTATTTTTGTTATTGTTTATATTATAATTATTAAGTCCTTCGTTAGGCTAGTTCCAGAATATGCAATCTAAGGTGCTAAGGTATCTGATGTGTGCATGGGAGGTTCGCGAAAGTTAGCAGGACGTGGCTAAATGCTTTCGTAATTACGACAAAGTGTCCGTATACTGTAGAGAGTAATTTCCAGCGGTTCTTCCTCAGTTAAAGAGTTTGATAGGCGCGAAAATAAAACAGCCATGATGGACAAATAAATAGTAATATTTTCTGTTTCGCCTTGCAACCTGGCTCTTATTTCAGAAAGTAACCTATAATTGTAGTCACTCCGACCTAAGAACTGTTTAAGCAAAATGGCGAGTTCGTTCTAACAGGAAGCTCTTTAATAATCCTAAACCAATGCAAATCAATCCCCAACAAAAATCTCTGTAGCATACGAAAACAGTTTACTATCCGCTACACCTCTAGCCTCACAAAGCTCTGTCACACGCTGAATGAGCGCGCGAACACGGGTCTTACCATTAAATTGATTTTTACATAATTCTTTAGAATTTACGATGTTGCACGTGACATTTACTGCTATATGTGACGTACCAGTAGTTAGCGGTTCGAATGAAAAAGGGGGCGACCCAGATTCTGCTGCAGTGAACCTAGCCCTATTGCATTTGATAAGCTGCGATTGAAGTGCTTGAAGTGTGCGTCGTATATTGGTTGCGTCTTTTTATCAAACACAATGCGTTTAAGTCGATGATAAACATGGTGAAATAAATTACGTTAACATCCTTCAAGTCAGCTGATATGGAAATACGACTTTCTAAAATATCCTACGATGGAAACAGAGCGCAAAGTTTTGAAATTTGATTCCGCATTTCCTGAACTGTCTGACCTGGGGTATGGGGTATCACCGCGAATGATGACTTCGTACTCCAACTCGGTTTTTGCACTGACAAAAATTTTACTGGATACGCCGTAAAAAATTTCAGAGAAAAATACACAAATATAAAAGAAAAAGAAAAAATGGAATATGTTGAAGTCTAAATTAACTTTATTATTATATTTATTTAAAATAATCTGCTCCAGCTCCATTACGAAATAAACTACTCAACGTTATGGTTAGCGAAAAACATAAACAAATGAAAAAGAAATGAGTGTAAAATAAAATAAAAGAAGCGCAACATTAAAAAAAAGCGTTAAATTATTGCAACAAATGTGTACTCTTTTGAAAATAATGCACCATAAAATATAAGAATATAGACCATGAAATATAAAAATATAAAAGAAAACAATAATAATAAAAATATTTCTAAAAATAGTAAACATATGTGTTTGTGTTTTTCGTTCCACAAGAAAAATAGTCACACAGGTGAGCAGTACGACGCAAAATCAGACTCTAGAATCACGTTAATGGGCGACAATATGACAATTGCAAGATAAAGAATAATCAATAATAAATAAAATAAAATAAAATTATTTAAATTAAAATACTTTAATTAAAATAGTAACTTCTAAACCACGAGACCTTAGAAATACCATTGTTTTAGATATGTGATTGTCTCCTCTAACCCTCCTTTCCAGTTGGCTTATTACCTGATGGACAACCTAAAAGTAAATTCACTTAATACAATTTTCTCAATATATAAATATTAACGGTCAAATATATAGTTATTTAACTAGGCTGCATTTGTATCGGTTTCGAGAGTTTGATCCAATTTTATGCATCATATGCTATGAGTGGGATAATTAGTTCAAACGCCAGCTTAGCTCGATACGCGGGTGAAACACATGATCATCATAGCCTTTTGCACGACGCCAGAATCAGATCGGCATGTGTGAGGAAATAACTTGCTTACTAAAAATAGATGTATATTGAAGTCTATTTTGCGGATTGTGATAGTCCGCATGGCGGAATGAGAGAATTTGTGTATAGGAAGATTATTGTTTATTACATGCTTTTTACTTTATATACACTTATAATACTCCATAATTTGTATTCTTTTTTTTTTAAGATAAAAGGCAATTATGACCTCAGTCATTCGCAAAGTCTGGGAGTTTTCGGAAGCCTTGCTTGCCTTTAAGGTAAGTCTGGGTCTTTTTTAAGTTACTTCGAACCATTTAGATAAGGAAATGCCCCCCACCATGGTTCAAGTCTTGTCGTGGCGGTGGGGCTTAGCAGCCTGGGGTGAACCCAGTCGAAGCCAACTGAACCAAGGGGGATTTTTGCACTCCTCATATAAGAAGAGGAATCAGGAGGAGGAATCGCTCTCGGTACCCCTTTTATAAGAAGAGGGGGCCTAAGAGCAACAGGAGGTGGCGCCTTTGCGCACGGGGCTAGGGTCGAGGATGGGAACCTTTCCCCATTGCACTGTCGCAAAGTCGGTGGGGTTGTCCTGTAGAGCTGGGCAACCCCATCTGTGGAAGTGGAGTTGGTCCCTTAGGGGGCTGACTAGCCGTCGAGGAGCCCTTATGATTCGTTGTTCCGAGGCACCTCACCAAGGGCTGCACTGATGGCACTCGCGGTGGTTTTTGTGGATATTCGTCAGTATCATGTGCCGCGAGTCCCACACACCACTGGACAACAAAGAAAATCCCGAAAGTAAAATGTGATCTGCACTACAGTGCTATGCGTGTTAAGAAACAACTACAAATCACGCAGTTACAGCAAGAGAACTTTAATTAATATATATAATAATGAATTGAATGAACAACCAATAAGTTAAACTAAACTAAGACACAAGTACCTGTCCGAATTACACAATATACACTGGGGCGTAATTTAATTTGGCGCAGGTAAAAGATTATTATTATTTATCGTAGCACAGTTACGGTGCTACGGCGTAAGCGTAGCACTGCAAAGTTTAATTCGCGAAATTGCTCTAACAGTAGTAGTAGTTCTAACAATAATTGTACAGAAATGTGCACACTAATAGTTTAGTTTGACTCTCCTCGAATACCTAAGTAGGTTCTTGGTAGGTGTTACCATAGGAAACATTTTGCAAAGAAAAATAACGTTACAGTATTCAATGGTTTAAATATTCGTTACATTCAGGAAATTTGATGACAGTGGGCCTATTACTCATATCATATTATTGGGTCGAATAAGATAAGGCTTTGGCGTGATGACTCTGTTTTTTCGGTACTAGGCGTGAGCTAAATATCGGAACTATAGTGTCAGTGGCGGCTACCGAAAGGTATCATTTAGGCGCAACTTTTGGAGTAAAAATTTTCTTCGTGCGGCGTCGAGTTGCGGAGATATTTGCATTTTCGTGATTCGGCTCTTGTACTAAGAAAATCAGTAAGTCGTCTATATAGACTTGTCCTGGTCTGATCGTGCGATCCCGGGGCAGGGGTGTAGAGGCGACTTGCTTGTGGTGTCTTTTTCAGTTTCGTTCTTGTTTTTGTGTTATTCCGCGTTGTGTGTGTGCCTGTGTCGGACGTGTTTGGTGGGATTTCCGCAGTTTGTTT